>APFE030776219.1:160112-245190 GCA_000404065.3 Pinus taeda
TGGGTTTTGAGTAGTCTGGGATATGAAAGGACAAGTCCTTGTCATAACCAAGACCGGTTCTGTGCTTGTTGTGGACAAGCTGTTCCCAAGGTCTGATGATGGGCTTGGGAAGTGCAGACTGAGTTTCTGCATCTGCATGCACAACTACTGCATTATTAACTTGCTGTTTGTGGGAGTTTGTTTCAATCTTCTGAACAGAAATAGGTTCAGAATGATGACTCCACTGCTTTAATTCTTCTTGCTGTAGCTTTGTCTCAAGCTGCAAAAACTCAATATTCTCCTGTGCATTTTGTAGACATATTTTAATATTGAATAGAGAGGTTTTGTTAATCTTAACCATCTCATCAACAGTGGAATGTATCAGAGTATTTAACAACTCTAATGTATTATCAAGTCTGGTCATTTTCTTTATTATCTTATACGTTAAAGAAACTGATCACAACTATCAACCAGTGAAGAAGAAGCAACAATCACTCACAATTCAATGTCACTGCAATATAAATGTCAGCAAATGATCAGTGTGTAACATAAGAGATTACAATTAGCTCACCAAACTCTTTATGCAGCAGTGGAATCAAAGAATCAATGCACTATAATGAGTTTTAAATACACAACTGCAAACTTGCTATCAAAACTTCAATAATTATAACACTGTCATGGACAGGACTTGAATGCTCATATGCCTTGACTGGGGTACGAATCAGTGTTCTCTGATCTTGCCACTCTCTTTACTGGTGATTTCACTGCTGAAGACGATATAATGACCCCTACAAGATGATGAAGCTACCTTACTCTTGTATACCTTAAATTCCGAAACTGTATCTTTGATATAGTTCAATTTAACACAAGTATTGAATGCCACTGCACATGAATGATGAAGCACTGTGTTGAAGATACAAATGACCATTTCAGTTGTAGGGTACTGTTACAAAACACTGTGAGAAGATTACTTCTTGGAGGCCCTTTTTATTGTACCAAAAAATAACCCACTTATGTCTCAATCAACATATATGGCATCTTTGTTCTGAAGAACCCTTGCCTCTGTTCAACGAAACATATGAATACCTTTGTTGCCTATATCTGTTGCCTTATAGCTTCTTACTGACCGAAAGGGATACACCTCATAGTTTTCTTGGGCAGAAAAAAGGTGGCTTGTCAAAAGCCTTTGGAAAAGTTTCTATGTCCAGAAATGAGGAAGATACCTTTCTGCTTGATGAAGAGGTGGAGTCTGAGCAGTTGACCAAAAAGGACAACCTACCACCATTCAAAAGTCGGACTGACGACGACGATGATGAACCAGATGTAAATGACCAGGATGTGCACCAACTGATTATTGTGACACAGAATCGAAAGATGAACAGGAGTGACAGGAGAGACGGGGCAGAGCAGGGTGCAATCTCAAATGAACTGGCAAATGCTATCAATGACGGTCTTTATTTTTATGAACAGGAGCTACGAAATGGGCTTGGTCGAACGTCTTCAATTTTGTAGCCCAAAAGGAGTTTCGTATTGGGGATAGTTATTAGTAGACGTCTTCTTCCCACCGTTGGTCTCCATCACAACATTCTCACTTTTCCTGTGGAAACGATGGCGGTTGAATCCTGGAGACGTCTCCAAACGATTTCCGTGACGAACTGCAACAGATTTATGATCGAAACCGATAAACACTAAGAGATGACACCAATAAACCCTTGTGAGAATAACAGAAAACAATTAATTTCTCCTCGGGTTGAAATGACAGCGAGACAATTCAATACTTCCAAGCGATATGACTTTGTGCAGAATTTCGAATTGTTGATGCAGAGTCCTTGCAGGCCTCCAAACTCCCGAAAACAACAAAGAATCTAGTGAATGGTAACAATAGGTGATGGAGAGACTGGATAATAGCTTTGATTACGCCCAAGAATCGCGCGCAGAACAAGGAAAGAATATGGAAAGCCCTGTGCGTAAATTAGAAATTGCACAGGTTGGCCAATATCAACGCAGAAATCAATTACAGGCAAACGGATAGGGTCAAAGCAAGCACGGGTGACCGAGGAGAGTTGTAGCAAACCGCAAACCAGAAATTGCAACAGAGCATTCAATGCATAGAAAATAGGGACATCGGTTATAATTAATGAAATGGCCAGACAAACAGTGGACGTTGCAAAGAAAGAGCGCTGACAATTGCAGAGAATGCCTAAAAATGAGAAAATGCGTTTCTGACAGGGCCCAAATTAGTGGAGCGTTAGGTCATGCAGACAATTAGAGCAGTTAGGTCATGCAGGCAATTAGAGCACTCAAGTTCTGGCAAGTAGGATAGAGCCAATAGAGAAAAACTGACAAAACCAAGGGCTCAAATTGGAGCAGGGTCAGAATTCGCCTACTCTGATACCATGTTAAACACACATGGGGAGCGAGAAAGATAGGAAAGATAAATCATGCAGTTCAATTTTATTCACAAATGATATACATTTATAGTACATTATGTGACCATTGGGATTCACATCCCAAGGTCTCTTGGACTCCTTTTTTCCATTCGGCTTCCACACTAACCCATTGAGGATTAGGTGTCCAAGAGAGGTGCCCCTACTGTCTCTTTAAAAAAAAAAAGAAAAAAAAAAAAAAAAAAAAAAAAAAAAAAAAAGAAAAAGAAAAAGAAAAAGAAAAAAAAAAGTAAAAAAAAAAAAGTTTAATCTCTAGAAATTGTTGTAGGTTGCAGGAACACAATGCAAAAAGGAGGCCTCTCAACACAAGGACAAGGGTCCCTACCAAGCTACCAGGCAACCTCACATACACTCCCTCCATGAACACTCATTTTTTCCAAGGTTTGGACACAATCTGGTCGTGGTTTAACCTTCTACAGGAAGCTATAGGACTTTCTATAGGAAGTTCTGTATTTCTATAGGAAGTTCTGTATTTCTACAGGAAACATCCTCTAGAGCCTTTGGGTGGGCCAGAATCGATTATGGAGAAGGATTTGAAGCTTGAAGTCTGTTGAGGAGGCATGCAACCACTCTTTTCTTCCATCCTCCACTTGTTTCACCTCCTTTCACCACCATTTCCACCATCTGGTCGAATATACCTGCACAGTCATACCACAACCGTGTTTTCTCAGATAAAAATTTGTTTTTTCAAGTGGAAAATAAAGCATGCAGAGGCTCGCACACTTTACCTATCAAGGCAACCTTAGGACCCTTCATCTATGAACGCGACTTTGTTTATTTCAACATGCACCCCAGGAGGAGAAACGGCTGCAGGATGTCCTACAGGAATCCTGTAGTAGCTGATCCGGCTGGAGCACATACCATGGAGACACCAGCAGCTCACGAAGCCGGTGCATGCAACATTCGCCACCAGAAAGTCAGGTCTCAAGGTCTTGGAACCAACAGCAGCTAATGGAAGAGGAGCTCCAGCACTCGTGCACGAAGCAACAGCAAGCAGATCTAGCATTCCTCGTCCCGAAAGCTGAAAAAAGCCACGTACACGGCCGCACAGGTAAGTGCCTAACCTTATTTCGTCAAATTACATAAACTATACTCTAAATTTGCATGATTGTGAGAATGGACGGATTGAACAAGTCTGGTAGCCATTCAACTGGCCCCCCACAGCCAGTCAGACGGCCTCATAGGATCCGAATGGGCTTGGTTATGCCGAAAAGACGGGCAGTTGACACGTGGGAAGTGTCCAGTTGGGGAGAATCGGCTGTATGACAGAAATGGCGACGGTGAATGCGGAGGGAAGGATTCGGCGGTTAGGGACACGCCGAGGAATAATGGCTGTGACGTCGGCCAACGGATCGACCGGGACAGCTCACCCCCGCGCCATGAATTCCGCAGCAATTCAAAATTGGCCGGTCGAATAACTCATGATACACTGCTATCATTTACACTCAACCGTTTTGCAGCCGAGTACGCGTCCTCCTCCTTTCCAAGTTGTTAGCCGAGTTTCTCGGTCTGTTCCAACGTCCATCTGCCGCTCAGACTCGTCCAGAACCACTGTAACGTCCTCCAGAAGCCGTGAACGGTTTCTACAGGAAGCTGCGCTACAGGAAACCTAGCATACGAAGAAGCTTGGACTGTTCACGTCGAGGGTGGCAATTCTCAGTGAGGTAGGCCCGAACATAAATTTCCCATGCAAAATAGTTCAAAAGGTAGTGAATTCGACGTGTTGAGGGGGTAGAGAAAATGTAAATGCAAGTCTGTCTGTGAATCCAAAAGCCGTTTCCTTATCGTTGCATGAAATTGTCTTCGTGGTTTGCATGCAAGATTTTCTCCACGAGTCTTGAGTTAAATCCCTCCTGTAGAAAAATTGAGACACTGTCAAGGCTCACCGGTGGAAAAACTGTGAATTTTATATGACTGTGTGAATGTTGGAGACGTAGCTCTGCGCTCTATTTAAAATTCCCGAGTCCTCTTTCTGTACACGAGCAGTCAAGTTTCAAAACAGGGGAATTGAAAGGAAGAAGCCTGCAGATACTGTTTCTAACGCTCTGAGAAGGAAACACACCCAGAATTCCCTATCTGCTTAAAGCGCAAACAATAACAGAGTCTTTTTCATCATGCTGGGAGGGTTTATCAGAAAAGAACCCTCGGACTCCAAGAAATTACGGGAAACCCCTGAGGTGGTGGACTTATTTTCCCGTGCACACTGGATGACATTCTTTGACAAGCTTCAAGGTCACGATGATGACATTACAGAAGAATTCCTAAGGTCCCTGAAGCCGAAGTCAAAGACATTAGCCATTGTCAACTTCAGAGGATTGATCCTCAGACTCACCCCACAACTCATTAGCAGAGTAACTGATCTATCGATGGGGGTACCCTGGGATAAGGAGGAGAGAGAATTGGGTCAGAAAGCTAAAAAAGAGTTCTTCTTGCCAGAGGAACAATTTTTAGAGGACAAGAATGGAGTTCGAAGAACTAGCCTACAACCATTTTGGAGTGAAGTCAGCCTCCAAATCATGAAGTATATTACGTGTGAGGGGCGATTTAGCATCGTGTATGGCTATTGTTTCCGGTTGCTAACAGAACTCAAGCACCAAATGGACCTACCCTCGGAACAGAAATTGAGCATTCCTTACTTCCTCTTGCAATCTATGATTGAGTGTGCCATGAAGCTGAGGGAGGGGACACCAGACCAACTAGCCCATCATGGGCTTATCAAGCTCCTCATGGAAGATGCACTCCACACTTACACTGTCCCTCTCTCCTGGGAAGTTTTTCGAAATATGTCTAAGGATGATGACATCCGAATTTTGGCTGAGGAGCTCACTTCCTCCAGCAGTGAGGAGAAGGAGCACACTCAGGCAGAGAAGAAAGCTAAAGGACAAGAAACCCCAGGCAAAACATCGAAGAAAGAACAGAACGGAACACAAGAAAAAGGCCAAGCTTCCAAGGCAGTGGTTGGTAAAATAACACAAACACCCAGGGAGAAAAGGCTGCAAAGCAGGGTAGAAAGGGCCGAGAAAGTCCAAGCTAGTGAGGGCACCCCTAAGGCAGCCTCAGCCAAGCTAAAGGAAAAGGCACCCTCAGCCAAGCAGGTTAAAACAGTGCCATTTGCTTCTACAGGAAGCCAGAAGGCCATTTCTACAGGAAGTCTAAAAACGACTTCTACAGGAAGCCCGAAACCAGTCACTACAGGAAGTCCGAAAAGAGGACAACAGAAGGAGAAATCGGCCGAGATTCTAGCTAGGGAGGCAGCAGCTGTGCTGGCCACCCTAAGTACCTCTCCCAAGCAGAAGGAAAAGCGAAAGAGGGAGACTCCTCTGTATTTTAAAGCAAGAAGGAGTGTGAGGATTAAGACTAGCAGACCCCAGCCTCCATCAAAAGAGCCAATCACAATTGTGGATACTCCTACGACACCAAAGGATAGGTCCCCCTCCAAGGAATCCATCACCTATGAGTGGGGGAGCCCAAAAACATCCACATGGAAGGAAAATATGGAGAAATTGAACTCGGAAGCCTCTCTACAGGATGCCGAGGCTGTTCTATAGGAAACTTTGGCTAGACTGAAAGATACTGAGCAGATGGAGGAAAGAGAAGCAAAGTCATCACAGGAGGAGGAGAAGACTGATATCATCATGGAACCAAGCCCCCAGCCCAGCCTGGGCTCTTATTACAACTTTTTAAAGGCCGACAAAATTATTCCTCAAAAATTCACAGTGGCACTGTTTTTAGCACTAGAGGAAGAAAGAGTACGAACCCACACTTGGATGAAGATCGCTAAATCCAAGGGGGTAGCAGATATAGGGTCTCTAGAGGAAAGGCTCAAGGAAACCCAAAGGGAGGTGGCAAGAGTACGGCATGTGGAAAGCTCCCAACAGGCCAAGTTAAGAGAAGAGAATGAGCTGCTTAGACAGCAGCTACAGCTACAGGGACAGAGGAAAGAAGAGGACACAACAGCCAAGGACACCACAACAGAACCTCAAGGAAAAGAAGGAATGCAAGATGATCTGGAGGAACTAAACCGGTAACTGCAGGAAAGGGAATTGCAAGCAGGCTTAGAGATACAATCTCTAAAGTAATAGATGCAAGAAAAGGAGGCACAACTGCCTTGCATGGCCAGTTGGGCAATGGAAGCTCTGCAATGTAGGCAGTCGGCCAAATCCTATGGCCTATACCTCAGGGATCAGTGGCTGCAATTCCAAATCAACACATTGGCACAGAGGGGTATCTCCCAAATCCAAAACCCCCAGCAGTTCATGGATTTATGTAACAACAGTTCATCAGAAGATAAGGCTAAGCTATTAGAGTTTTACCTTCATAATTTGGCCCTTCCAAACATAACCTCGTGGGACCCCAACACAACAGTAGGGGACATGCAGCTGATGGAAAATACCTCATGGTTAAGCCACGAAGAAAAGATAGCGGCAGAGGTCAGAAATGTCATGGACCGAGAACTACACGAACCACTGCTGATTAGAGCAGAGCCAGGGGACCCCACAACATTGATATCCGCCCACCAACGCCTAGCAACCAACTCATATGCTTTATTAGAGTACATGGATCGGCAGGCTCAGGCCATAGCACACTTCGAGGATATGGAGCGATTATTGGGGGACAATTGTGTTCATGCTTGCACCCGTAGGTGGAACACATTGTCCCACAACCTCAAAATCAGGGAATATCACACTCCAACTAGGATGAGGGAGGCCTTGGCACAAGTGCCTCTCTCCAAAAAGTCTATGCAAAACCTCCAGGCCAGCTGGATAGGCCTCAAGTTAAGTCCACCTCTGCTTTTGTGATTGTTAGAAGGAGGCACGGAAGAAGAAGAGCATAAACACTGGGAAGAGGTGGAAAGGAAGGCTAGATTCCATGACAGTGAGGAGGATACTACTTCAGAAGCCTGGGATGTGAGGGAGGTGATCAAAGCAATTAAGGACGAGGAGCTGGACTAGTTGCTTAGAGGATGAGCAACCCTTTTAGCAGGGGGGTGATGATGAGCCCCAAATTTGGTAACTTGTTGGGCTCATTTGGCCTAATTATCCTTGTTCAATCCTTCATTTTTCATAGCTTATGCATTATTTTTTAGTATGTTTATGTCATTTGTACGATTAAGGGTAGTCACTCTTCCTAGGTGGCTAACACGTGCTCATTTCAGGTTTTTTGACACATGTTGGAGCAAAACCGAGCAATCATGGGCTAGAAGACAGCCAAGCTTGAGGTGATGATTTGTAGGGGGGTTGTCTATGACATTAAATAGCCCTTCCTCAGGATCTGCACCCCAACTTCGAGCTCCAAAGGCCACCAAAACCGGATCTAGAAGGCAACCAAGCAGATTTTGGAAGGGACTGTCTACTCACAGTTTGGACAGCCAAGTCCCATAGATTTAGGAGGCCAGCTAGGGCCCTCGTGGTGAATAAATGTTAAAGCCTTAGCCTTCGTAAGGGACTTTTGAAACCATTGCATATTTTTCACTACAATGTTGTTAGCTTTAGCTTGTTCTCTTGTAGCCATTTTGGCATAACTCTTGACTTATGACTATTTTTTGATAATGAGAAGCAGTCCAATTTTATATCAACTCTGAGTTTTCTATAGGAGCCATAGCTCTCAGGGTTGGGCCCAACCTGAGAGCCTAGGGCTTCCTTTTGTACTGTTACCTTTCCTTTATGCATCGTTGTTTTCCTTTTATGCATTTGAAACGTATTTCTGTTAGGCAGATTTAGTTGTGTTGATTCAAAAGGTCACTGTTTATGAATAGAATTGCTTCAGATGTTTAAAATAGATTGGTAGGATAATAACAGGAAAAAATCTCCAAGAAAAGGGTCAACAACACTTTCGGTTTCACCTCATCCTCATTGGATCAGGGGCTGGAATCGAAGTAACCGTGCTGTCCCAACAAAAGCACTAGTTTGCTTTACCATGCAATCCTTAATGTACTGTTTCCATTTGCAGAAGTTGGTTATGCGTTTAGATCTTTGAAATGTTTCATTGCACAGTTGATATACATGGTTCTCTTTCAACTAAAGCTGCTGTTCATTTATTTTATTTTCATTTAGATTAGATTAGCTAGAACTTTGAGTATTTGCAAGACTTTGTGAATGTACACCGTGTAGGGCATCCCCACCACTCTTTCATCCACGTAAGCTTCATCAGAGCCACCTATTCCACCTCCTAGCTAGGGTCCTCGTCTCACATCTATCCTTTTGCCCACGTAACCATACCTTTCTTATGCAATCATTGGTTCAGCCTTCTTTGAGCCAAGTCAACCTTCTCCACCTTCTCACCACTCCATCCACCAGTCCCTGGGCCACTCCAGGCCCCTATCCTACCTCCATATCCATTCATGCATCTCCCCTCACTCACCCATGCTCTAAAAACCAATTTTTAAACATCCTGTAGAAATTTCTGAACATCCTGTAGAAATTCCTGAACATCTTGTAGAACCCCTGCAGACTTCCTGTAGAAGCTCACAAATGAGGTTTCTTGATAGCCAAACTTTGTGAAACTCTCTGGAAGGGTGTTAGGGACTCCTTAGACCCTCTCTGAACCTTCTCAAACTTTTCCAAGCATTTCTCCTCCTTGATCCACCCCTGCACAGTAAAGAACAGTGAAAGCATATGCATGATAAAACTGACAACTTAATCAAAAATACAAAAATATGTTTTCTTAGGATAGAGGTAGTCTAGAAACATGTATTTTACCTTCATAGAAGTAATGACATCTCTTTCAGTAGTTTGCATTCTCATCTTTGCATCAATAGGACTAGCTGGTAGAATTAGGGTTTGCTAGGGTTTGCGCTTTCCTTCAGTTTTTCAATCCCTTTTCGCAAATAGAGTAGCTTCCTTCGAGTTAGCTTTCATCCATCAATTAAAAAGTTTCTTCTAAGAGCTCATAGAAGTTGGCTTAAGCCCCTAGCAAACTTGCGCCAACTGACCAAGTGACCGCTGCGGCAAGAGCTAGTACTTGTGCATACAGCATCGTCGCTTCCAAATTTGTTACGAACTACCGGGTTGATAAAAGTAAAGAAGGGAGTCCCAGGAGTTGCAGCATTATTGCTGCAATACTGGAGCCCACCAAGTGGCGTATGAGTTGGAGCTATCGAGTGATACCAGAATCCACAATGTACTTCATGTATCGTGCCTCAAGAAAGCTATAGGCCAACAAGTCACCACATTTTTTGAGTTGCCACCATTAGATGAGGAAGGAAAATTGGAATTGATTCTAGAAACGATCATGGTCATTCGAGAAAAGAAGTTAAAGGAAAGGGTAATTTCATAGTACCTCATCAGATGGAATAATTTACCAGAGGAGGACGAGATGTGGGAAGAAGAACGAATTCTATAGCACCTGAATCTGCAATTGCTTCAGGGCAAGCAATTTTGGGTAGGGGGATTGTGATGTCCTCAACAAATTGAGGACCAATGGACTTAGTAGCCTATTTGTCCCCGTAGGCTAGTCCTTCAAAAAGGGGACAAAACCCCAAAACACGTACTTGACCTATCACAGTTTATCTTCTGAAGAAAATTACAAAACTGTGGTCAAGAGGAAATTATGAATCTGACGTTTTCACTGACAAATTGTGCCAATCAAGTGAATCATGAAGTTCACGTGAGTGGACGAGGGTGCGTGCTCAAATTATGCTATGGTGAAGCTTTTAGACGTGACGAGTCGAGGGTTTGAAATTTATGAAGTCGTGTTTCAAGGATACTTTGCGATACACCTTTTGAGCAACCAAACATTACACTTCGAAGGTAGGAATTGACAGTGGGTTTGATTCAGGTCGTGCATTGAACGCTTTTCTAATTAGAATGATTTGATATTTTTAATTAGTCTGGTTTATTATTTTAATGCGAATCTATTGTTGGCATTTATTATTTTGGACGTAACATTGTTTGGCATGAACTATATGGTTTGGAACTCTAGTTGTTGGTATTGAACTACACAATGTTCAATATATATTGTTTTATCAAAGTTATTGTTTTGCTAATGAGCTATTGAATGATATAATATCGGTCGCATTATTGAATGAACCATTAATGTCATTAAAATTAAGCGACTATATTAGAGGAAGTAAATTAACTGCTACAGAAAATTCAAGGGCAAAAAATTACCCTAACCCATTACAATCTTTGTCAAATTTGACCCTTTTCCTTTTCTTGTTCGTAAGATGAGATGAAAAAGAATCTTGGGCTGGCTAAAAGAATTTTGTTACCCCTCAATTATATTTTGAAGGATGTCCTGGTGTTGCAACCTCTTCATTTTCTTGCCTTTTCGGATCTTCAACATGATACCTTTATTCCACTTCCCTATATAACTGACCATACCACCAGTTGTTACAGGAATAATAGTGTATGATAAGTCTAATTGAATACATCCTCCTAGATCAGATGCAAACTTTATTGATAGAAGTATTCCCCATACATTTAGCACATCTATGACAACAATGTCCATGGTGATTATTTTGTATTGGTAATTAGCTAGAGCTACTTGCAAGTCCTTGATAACACCCAAGACTCCAGTCTTCTTCGAATCCATGGAACTGATGTTATGATAAGGCATTGAAATTCTTAAGTTCAATTGGTCCATGACTTTCTTAGTCATGACATTAGTTAAGGACCTTGAGTCCAACATACATTTGTTAAGCAAGCAGTCATTAACTTCCAAGGTCAAGAAGAAATGATGATTATCCTCAATCGTCATGTAGCAATTTAGACCCCTTAACTTAATTTCTTCATCTTTATGATGCACATCTTTCCATCTTGCTGAGGCATGCCTAAGGTCTTGAAAAATGTAGCTCTTTGCAATGGAATATTTAGGAGCTTCGGGACTAGGAAAAACATCTTAACAATGTTTATCCATGAGACCCAATCAATCTTTAGCTCTGATTGATAAGACTTAGATGCAGTTTGTTGCTTGTTCTTATTTTGATATTTTCTTTTCTTTTGATAAGTGTAACCTTTACTTCTAGAAATTTCCAGAATATGCTTTTGAAATCATGTTTCACCATATATCTGTGTAATAGGATCTTTTCATCACTGAAGTTATTGATGGTGAAAGATGAAGGGATCATTTCCTTACAACTAATATCCTATGAAGAATTTTGATTAATATTATTGACTTGTTCTTTTACCCCTTCCTCTAAGATTCTTCTAGCAAGGGCAAAAGAGCTGTCTTCATAGAACCCTTCTCAAGGCTCGGAGAAAGACATAGGTTGATCAACGACATTTGTAGATTCGAGTGGATTTGGTGGCCTTTGCTCATTTGGAGGATTCCTTCTTGGTCATGCATATTATTACCTTGGTTATTATTATTATTTCTAGGCTGCATATTTTGAGCTTGATTTTGTTCCATTTGAATTAGCGTAGTTTCCATGACACTCATTTCTTTAGCATGCTCAATCCTCATTTAGTTGATCATTTGAGTTAATTTCTTGATTGGGTCATGCTCTACCACGTCTATTTCTTTTCATTAGCTTTGACCAAACCTCTTTCAAAACCAAGAATCTCAGACTGTCCAGACACTTTCTTGTCCTTTTCCAATCCTTCAGCTATGGCTTGGGCAACAACTAGATTGGTTGGTTTAGCACGTCTAACTCATAATAGGTATTGATGGTAAATGCATCAAGATACTACTCTAACAAAGATTTATCAGGTGCCTTATAGTCTTGATCCATTTCATTGGCAATGCCATTGAACCTTTTATTAAATTCTTCTACCGTCTCATTTTCATTTTTCTTAATATTGTTGATAGCTTTAAATAAATATATTCCTTCTCTCTTATCCCCATATTTATATTTAAATGCATTGATGATGGCTTGTGGAGAATTGAAAGAGTTATCAAGCTTATCTAAGAACCATTGCAACACATCATCTTCTAACAAAAGAACAAAGAGACTCATCTTAACATCTTCATGATTATATGCAGCTCCACGAGCATGATTTACCAAGAAGGCTATGAATTTTCTGACATGAGTTTCTACATTGATCACATTGTTCCCCTGAAAAATAGGTATCTTATCCAAACCAGAATCTGGAAGAGCATGAGGATATCCTTGCACATTGCCAAAGTTGCAAGGAGCAAATAGATCCATGATGTCTTAATTAAAAGGGTAAAGGAAGAGAAAATGGATATTAGGGAGAGATTCTTGTTCGAGAAAGATTAAATGCTTACTATAATGTAATTTGTTTAATCGAGCCCTTAGAGCCTTTTCAGGGTCAAGAGTGGGGTTGAGCAATCTACCAGGACTTCTTCAAGTATAAACTCTTGTGAATGGATGAATAAGTGGAGTCGCCACCCAAGTAGGAAATTAACCCAAACGTTTAGGTGCTAAAGGTACATATAGAAATGGAGATGGTGAACAAGGTGATGAGGAGATTGATGAGATGAAAACAAAGAACCAAGGATGCTTTTGGAGAGAATGTCGAAACACTAGGAACAAGAAAATTATCACTGAAAATGGTGCCAAAAATGTGCCACTTGACGGGTGAAGAAGATGATAATGAGAAGGTGAAGAGAATGTTGTGATAACCAAGGACAAATAAACTCTATCCCTGACAATGGCGCCAAAAATGTTGTTGCTCAAATTGTACAAGTAAATGCTACAATGACTCAGGGCAGGGGCTTTCACTCTAATTCCTGCCCTCTCCCTTTTAGTTGTCTCCCTACAAGAGGCTATAGGGGGTAGTCCCTATGGAGTGTGTAAATGAAAGCCTTGTCAGAAACTGACTAGTCTGGGAGACATAAATAAACGACCTATCAACTTGGTTAATGATGATCCACAAGTTTAATTATTAGCACAATTTAATTAGATTATTTGAGAGACCAGTTCCTTATGGAGTCAAATTGCTAGAAAAATATATTTAGCCACCAAGTTTTCAAATTAGCATTTGATATTTAGGATGCACACTATCGTATATCATATGTGACGCTTAGAAACTAAGTGAAATGAAAAATCTTGGTTGACTTTAAATTAGATACCTATTTAAATGAATCCTTTGAAACCTTTCTCTCAGTTGTTTTGAAGCTAGTCTCAAGTGTAGGTTGTGGAGAGAAACCCAGGAGAAGATGGCAAACACTATATTAACAATACCTCCCTAGAGTTCTAACCATCGAATGCCTCCGGTGTTGTAGAGATTGTGGCTTTGACGACTGTAAGGTCGCTGTGTTAACCACAAGTGAGGGTCTAAACTTCGGAAGCTGGGTGAGAGAGGCGGTCCTATCGTCTTTCAACCAAGTTTATGCTTGGAGGTAAGTTAATTAATGCAACACTACTAGAATGCTAGTGCAAAATGAGTGATTATCTTTATGTGAGATTGTTAAACGTTTTCAGTACTTTGAGGTAAATTATCATGAAATATTCTATTAAAGCAGTGAGGAAAATTACTTTAACGATTACAAAAACAATATACACCAAAAGAAGTGCTCAATAAAACAATTGGATTATTCAATGACAAATATAGCTCAATTGGACAATTGCTTATGACAATAAATGCATAAATCCAATGCTTCTCCTAACAATGTAGAAATGCCAATATTCAACAAGATATCACAATTTGCAATTGAAGAGATTATTTAGATGCCCAAGTTATTCTTATCACAACATGACTATCAATTAGGTGCTTTAAAGAGTGAATCACAATATTGCAAGATTATGAACTTTAGATGTGATGCTCACTTGTAAAACACAATGTTGGTGCTCTTATTACAAAAATCAGAAATGATTATTCTACAACAACAATGAAGAGAAATATATTCACTTGCCCAAAAACCAATGATAGCAATGACACAATAGAAGTATTCCAATACAACAATGTGAGCTATTCTTTAGGAAACACAATGTACTAGTGCTTTTCAATGTTAATGAAAGAGTGCAAAACATTCACTTGATAACCAATGATACGTAAAGATTCTTACAACTGCTCGACACTTGGAGAAAGATGATATGCTTCAAAATATTATTCCTCACTTGATATTAAGAGAGAAATGAGGGAAGCAAGCTTATATTATCCAACAAATGCCAATTCAACCAAGAATGGAAATTAACCTATAGAGAAATTATCTTCTTGTTAGAGAAATTGACTTAGTGAAAGCACTTATACTTACTACTTAGATGAGGATGTAAACAATGAACTACTTATACATGCAAAGATGCAAGAGATGGATGCAACAACTAGCAATGTAATGCAATAATGATATGAGGCAGTAGTGAGAGAAGCACCCAATCAACAAGAAAAACACTTACCCACGATGCATAAGATGCAAAGAATGAATGCCCAATGTAATAAGATGACTGTCAACAACTTTTCATACCACTGTCATGCTTATGATTAGACCTTATATTGCATATATCAAACCTTCAATTATTATGACAGTCTTCCAAAATGCTAAGAGACGCCAAGTAAATGAAATCCCAACCAATGCAAATGTTTTATCAATGGGATGAGATGATTATATATTAGTCTTTATGCCGTTGTTATGCATTTATACCATTGTCGTAGGTGACTTATTGTAGCCGTAGGTGAAATATCAAACCTTGACATTCAATAAACAATCTTCAAAATTTCACTCTTATGCAACCAATACAACCACAATATTAATGTTTATTGTCTTAGCTGAATGATTGATGAGTTTTGACTTGATTTTATGTGTGTCTAGGCCTTAAACATACCACTGTCAACAATATGCTTCAGAATTACATATGAAACAATGACAAGAGATAAGGGATAGAGGGCCAAAGCATTAGGCCAAATGGCCTTGGTTGATGACTAGTGACGCTTCTCGGAGTCCTCCAATGAACATTACCACTTGCAACCACAAAATTAGCTCCAAAACCACTTAAGATGCCTGCAAAACCAAATGTTAGACAAAAAATACCAATGCTAACCAAGATATGATAGAGATATGGCAAGGAAGGAGAGGCTAGGGTTTGAAGAAGGTTAACGATAGGGCTATGAGTCCAATGAAAGGGCAATGATAAGTGCTTCAATGCCTAGATAGGCCATAGATGAGAGAGGAAAGACCTAAAGGCCCGCGACTAGGTTAGAGAAGCCCTTTAGGGTTGACAAGAGGGCTAGAAGAGGCCATAAAAGGGCCTAGAAGGCTAATCTAGGCCTGCAACTAAGGTTGCCAAGAGGGATAGGAGGCCTTTAAAGGCCACACCAAGAGGGGATAGGCCTGCGGCTTCAAGGATTAGAGGCCTAATGGCTTGCGACCTACCTAAGTGAGGCAATATGAGGTTGTCGCAAGGGGCTTAATCCCTTTAGAACTCAGGGCAAGGAGAAAAAAGGTATGTGTCTAGGCCTTTGAGGCATAATTTTTTTATGAAACCTCTAAAGAAGCCAACAAATGCTAGCCAAAACCAAAAAAATCACCACAAATACTTCATAAATTCACCTTGTGGGGCTATCAACTTTCCTTCTTTGCTGAGTGTTGGGCTTGGAGGGTAGCTAGAGGCTAGATATTGCCTTTCTAGGCCTAGATCTACCTCAAGAAACCCAATGAATTGGCTCAAAAGGCTAGATGTCTCACTTGAAAGAGAAAAACTCTTAAAACCCTAGCCTTAGGGCTAGTTCCTTCAGTTAACTTTAGATTTCCTTTGTGGACTTGAAGATTCACCCGCAAAAATTGGAAGAAAATTTTCCAAAACCAAAATATATACAGAAAATTGAAAAATCCCAAAAACCATTTAACTATACAAAATAAAAATAAAAATACAAGGGTTAGATTTATTTACAAATATTTACAAAATGAAATTATTAGCTCTCATTAGAAAAATAAATCTTTGTAGCCCAAGATTAAATAAAATGTTTTGAGAATTTTTGAATAAATGTTATGGATGAATAATTTTGAAAAATTAATTGGTCAAAACCCTCCATAAATAATTCAACACCATGAAAGCTTAGAGCTCAAACAAGGTCAACCTTTCCCCACACTCTGTGAACTTGGAGCCCAAGGGCTAGAGTACCTGTAGATATCTATTCAATCTTAACTATAACTTTTAGATCATGTAGTAAATCAAATCACAGAAGATAACGCGTACCAATAGAATGTTCTTATCACTGACAAATGAAATAACAACTGTAATATCTGACACAATATAAAGTATAAACAAATAAACTAGCACATAACGCAGATCATTAGATAGAAAAAAACCATGAACTGAAACCCAAAGTCTCTCTATTATTATTATTGAAGCATGGGTTTCATGCTCAAGTTCTTTTATTTTATAGGTCAAGCACCCATTGAGTGCTTCTAGGGTTTTTGCTAGGTATAAGACTCATTTCCATATATGGAAGACCCTATGGGCACATTGTAAATTGTAAAAGAAAATTTATTTTGTCTTGTAAATTATTATTATTATAATTGAAGCGTGTGTTTCATGCTCAAGTTCTTTTATTTTATAGGTCAAGCACTCATTGAGTGCTTTTAGGGTTTTTCCTAGGTATAAGACTCATTGCCATATATGGAAGACCCTATGGGCAAATTGTTAATTGTAAAAGAAAATTTATTTTGTCTTGAAAATGTTAAAATACATGCAAGATTGAGTCGGCCTACATAAGCTATCAAGTCGACCTACATGAAGAGCCACATCCACCCTTGAAGGGAGTCTATATAAGAAGAACTCATCCTACATTTGGATCATTCACTCACTCATCTCTTATACGAAGAAGGAAGCAACAAAAGGTCGAAAAAGTGTGAAGAAGAGAAGGACAAGGAAAGTCAAAGTGTTTGGGTCTCTCTACATTCTTCTCGAAGTGAAAAGTTAGGGTTTTTGCACTGGGCAAGTCTAAGGTTCGATTTTGGAAGAAAGAAGAGAAATAAGGCAAGTGAAGGTCTCTTAGGTTTTCCTACTAGCCCTAGGAATCAAATCAAGGCAAGCGAGGTCAAGGGAAGAGCAATTAGAGGGAGATCGAAGCCTCCTAGGGAAGCAACAACAGTTGCAGTAGTTGTTGGGGAGCATAATTTTAGATCTATTGGGAGGTCGAAGATATTTCAGTAGGAGACTGAGGAAGACTTGATCTTGGAGGGTATTTTTCTAATTCTAGGTCATGGTTTTCATCATTTGAAATATTTGAAAGATAAGAAGAGATTTTACGGGTTTTCCCCTTAAGAGGAGGGGTTTTGGACCTGGATTGAAACCTACATATTGTCATTTTTCTTACTGTTTTGGCAGTTGTTTGATGTATTGCACATTAGTATAAGAAAGATCAAAGCTAATAAGTAAAAAGAGAACACAAGTAGTTATCAAGTTAACAGAATTAACATATGCATTGCCTTATTGAATTCTCAACATGGTATCAGAGCTTTGGTTCTCTAAGGGCATCATGAACATCTCCTCTACAATGAAGAAGGTCATCAAAATTATTTCAAGCTATCTCAATAAAGGCATCAAAGAGGTATGGAGTCTCGTATTCTCTTCGAAGAAGGAATCACTCATAGAAAGGGATGAAGGAATCTTCTCTGCTCTCTTTGGGACATTCCAAGTTGAATACATTTTGGTGATTGATAGCGGTACATCAAGGCACATGATTGGTCACTCCCACCAATTAAAGACCTTATCAAAAGGAAAATCTACATATTATGTGGAACTTTGAGACAACAACAACTATCTTGTGAAAGGCATTGGATCATCATCCATAAAGCTAGAAGATGGAAGCAACATACACCTCAACAACATTTTGTTTGTTCCATTTTGTAGGTTTCCCTCAAGCTTCAGAGGGATCCCCCAACAACTCTCAAAGATAAGTATCTCATGTCTTTTCAGTTTTGGGTTCATGTACTCATTTATTTTTTATTATATTAAATACTGATCACCTTTTTCCTGATGTTGTCTTGATTAGGAAAAACATCTGCAAGGAGGATCTCTCAAAACAAGGTTAGTAAAGAAACAAAGGCATGCTTTGAATACATCGATTGAAAGGATTATTCATTTGATAATCTATTACTAAATTTTTTATGACTAGTTGTATTGAATCTTAGTGATTCTTGTTTGGGTGATTCATCTCTTGATAAATCTACCCACCCCACTCATATTATTGATTGACTATGTAGAACCCTAGACAGGTTCTGGAAAACCCTAACCAAAGGATATGCTAATGTGAATGTCTGAAATCCTAAGTTGATTAGGGATATTGTCAAATGCTAGTCGAAGTCTTCATTGATGTTGTCATGTTTGGTATTTTGGTATGATTGGGAAATCCTAACTTGTTAGGATGGAATGATAAGGTCTAAAATCCTGGAACCTTTGAGTTTTTGGTAATGTAGGGTTTGTTGTGTTTTACATTGGAACTCTAGCTCATTAGGGTTTGGTGGAAAGTTCAATTATATTATTTGAGAGACCAGTGCCTTATGGAGTCAAACTACTTGCAAAATATAAATTAGCTACCAAATTGCGAGATAAACATTTGTTGCTTAGGATGCACACTATCTTATATGAGATGTGACGCCTAGAAACTTAAGTGAAATGCAAAATCTTGGTTGATTTTAAATCAGATGCCTATCTATATGATTCCTTTATCTTAGCTATTGCAAAGCTAGTCTCAAGTGTAGGTTGTGGAGAGAAACCCAGGAGAAATAGAAAAGGCTATATTAATGATGACTCCCTTAGAGTTCTAACCACTCAATGCTTCCAGCGCTACAGATATTGTGGCTATGACGACTGCAAGGTCACCATGTTAACCAAAAGTGAGGGTCTAAGCATCACAATCTGGGTAAGAGAGGTGGTCCTATCGTCTTTCAACCAAGCTTTTGCTTGGAGGTAAGTTAATTAATGCAACACTACTTTTAGAATGCTAGTGCAAAATGAGTGACTATCTTTAAGTGAGATTGTTAAATTTTTTAAGTACTTTGAGGTAAATTATCCAGAAATATTCTATTAAAGCAATGAAGAAAAATACTTAACGATTACAAAGACAATATTCACCAAAAGAAGTGCTTAATAAACCAATCAGATTATTTAATGACAAAAGATCTCAATTGGACAATTGCTTATGACAATAAATGCACAAATCCAATGCTTCTCCTGAGAATGTAGAAATGCCACTATTCAACAAATTATCACAATTTTGCAAGTCAAGATATTATTTAGATGCCCAAGTTACTCTTATCACAATATGATGACGAATTAGGTGCTTTAAAGAGTGAATCACAATATTGCAAGATTACGAACTTTAGATGTAATGCTCACTTGCAAAACACAATGTTAGTGCTCTTATTACAAAAATAAGAAATGTTATTCCATAATAACAATGAAGAGCAATATATTCACTTTCCCAAAAACCAATGATAGCAATGACACAATAAAAGTATTCCAATACAATATTGTTAGCTATTCTTTAGACAACACAATGTACTAGTGATTTTCAATGTTAATGAGAGATAGCAAAACATTCACTTGATAACCAATGATACGTAAAGATGCTTACAACTACTTGACACTTGGAGAAAGATGATATGCTTGAAAATACTATTCCCCACTTGATATTAAGAGAGCAATGAGGGAAACAAGCTTATCTTATCCAACAATTTCCAATTTAACTAAGAATGCCAATTAACCTTTAGAGAAATTATCTTCTTGTTAGAAATATTGATGTAGTAAAAGAACTTATTACTTAGATGAGGATGAAAACAATGAACTACTTATACATGTAAAGATGCAAGATATGGATGCTACACCTAGAAATGGAATGCAATAATATATGAGGAAGCAGTGATAGAAGCACCCAATCAACAACAAAAACACTTACCCAAGATGCATAAGATGCAAAGAATGAATGCCTAATGCAATGCGATGACTGTCAACAACTTTTCATAGCATTGTCATGCTTATGATCAAACCTTATAATGCATATATTAGGCCTTCAATTATTATGAAAAACTTCCAAAATGCCAAGAGATGCCAAGCAAATGCAAGCCAAACCAATGCAAATGTTTTATCAATGAGATGATATGATTATATGTTAGCATTTATGCCACTGTGATGCATGTATACCACTATTGTAGGTGACTTATTGTAGCTTTCGGTGAGATATCAGGCCCTGACATTCAACAAATAGTCCTCAAAATTTCACTCTTATGCAACCAATACGACCACAAGATTAATATTTATTACCTTAGGTGAATGATTGATGCGTTTTGACTTTATTTTATGTGTGTTTTGGCCTTGAACATACCACTATCAACAACATTGTTCAGAATTACATATGAAACAATGATAGGAGATGAGGGATATAGTGCCAAACCACTAAAACAAATGGTCACAGTTGATGACTAGTGAGGCTTCTAGGATTCCTCCAATGAACTTGACCACTTGCAACCACAAAATTAGCTCCAAAACCACTTGAGATGCCTGCAAAACCAAATGTTAGACAAAAGATACCAACTCTATCCTAGAGAATATAGAGATATGGAAAAGAAGGAGAGGCTAGGGTCAGAAGAAGGTAAACTATAGGGCTAGGAGGCCAAGGAAAGGGCAACGATAAGGGCTTCAAGGACTAGATAGGCCACAAATGGGAGAGAAAAGGCCTAAAGGTCTGCGACTAGGGCAGAGAAGCCCTCTAGGGATGACAAAAGGGCTAGAAGAGGCCACAAGAGGGCTTAGAAGGCCAATCTAGGTCTGCAGTTAAGGGAAGGAAGGTTGCTGAGAGGGATAAGAGGCCTTTAAAGGACACGACAAGGGGAGATAGGTTTGCGGCTTCAAGGGTTAAAGGCATAATGGGCTGCGACCTACCTAAATGAAGCAAGATGAGGCTGCTGCAAGGGACTTAAGCCCTCTAGGGCTCACGACAAGGAGAAAAAGGATTGCGACTAGGCCTTTGAGGTGTAAAAAAATGATGAAACCCTTGCAAACGCCAACAAACATTATCCAAAACAAACAAAATCACCACAAATGCTTCAAAAATTCACTTTGTGGGGCCAACGACTTTCCTTCTTGGTTGAGTGTTGAGATTGGAGGGTAGCTAGAGGCTAGATCTTGCCTTCCTAGGCCTAGATCTACCTCAAGAAACCAAATGACTTGGCTCAAAAGGCTAGACGCCTCACTTGAAAGAGTAAAATCCTCAAAATCCTATCCTTAGGGATATTTCCTTCAATTAACTTTGGATTTCCTTTCCGAACTTGAAGATTCACTTGCACAAATGAGAAGAAAAAAACCCAAAACCCCAATATATACAAAAAATATAAAAATCCCAAAACCCCTTTAACTATAAAAATAAAAAATTAAAATACAAGGGTTAGATTTATTTACAAATATTTACAATATTTACAAAATCAATTTATTATTTCTCATTAGTAAATTAAATATTTGTACCCAAGATTAAATAAATTTTTTTGAGAATTTTTGAATAAATGTTATGGATGAATAATTTCGAAAAATTAATTGACCAAAACCCTCAAAATAATTCATCACAATGAAAGCTCATAGCTCAAATAAGGTCAACCCTTCCCCACACTCTACGAAGTTAAGCCCAAGGGCTAGAGTACCTGTAGATCTCTATTCAATCTTAAGAACAATTGTTAGACCATATAGTGAATCAAATCACCTAAGATAACTTGTACAAATATAATGTTTTTATGATCGACAAATGAAATAACAATTGTAATATATGGAACAACATAAAGTATAAACAAATAAACTAGCGCATATCACAAATCAACAGATAGAAGAACACCATGAACTAAAACCCCAAAGTCTTTCTATTATGAGAAAATTAATTCCAACAGAGCAACAACTTAGTGCATCAATAGAAAATTAATTCACCCAAAGATGGGAAATAGAAGCTAGATAACTTCCTTACATAGAGAAAGCCCCTCCAAGTGGACAATAATGACTAGTTGGAGTGATCCTTGTCAAAATAATCTTGTCCGTCGAAAATAATTTGATCTTCCTTTAATCTCCATCGTTGATTTTTTATTTTTGAGGAAATATTCAAATTTCTCTTGAAAACCATTTTTTTTAGTCCAAAATTTAATATTTTGGACTAATTTCCCCAAAAGTTGACTCTGAGTTAACCACCAAGGTCTAAGGGCTCAAATTTTCTTAAAATATCCATTTTTCCCTTGTTGAAAAACCTCCAAAAAATATTTTTTTTTGACCGATAATTTTTTATTATTTTCAACTTGGAGTGAAATTAATCTCTATAATTATTTTTTGACTTTAAATTAATTAATTTTCTAGGTTAGGATTTTATTTTATTTTTCCAGAAAAATTAATTAATTGACTCTAGAGGGGATTTAATTATTTTTCCACCCTCAAATATTTTAGCCATGGTGCCTAAATAAGAATGACTATGCACTAAAATATTTTTTGCATCAAGATAGTACAATTTAATTCAATTCTTATAAGGCGAAATACACATTTAGACCAAACCCTCAAGACAATACTCAATTCTGTGAAACAATATGATCTAGTATGAAACCGAGTGTTCTTATAATAAAATAATTTAGCCATGGTGTTCTAATTATGAGGGACCATGCACTAAAGTTATTCCTAAACACACTTTTACAATAGACTCGATAAACACTAGGACTCACCTAAGACATTTCCAAAGAATTCCACCCTAGCTTTGGGGTTATAGCTGGAAGAAAAGCTTTGTCGATTATCCATGTTTACAAATACCCATAATTCAGGGAGGTTAAAAAACTTCCTAGGATGAAATCCTCTGCCAAAATCATATGCTTACTTTGGTGTTGTTACAAAATTAAATGGTCATACTAGCATCATTTTCAGTAGACCTTGCAGAAACAGGGTTTACAATGATGAATTCATGCCGATTGATGACTTTAGTTTTTGAAAAAAATTCTCCACTTCCTTGTAAATTCTTTCTTGGATTGTTGACAAAGTGTGGTCAACAAAAATCAGAGAGTTTGATAGTCTTTATCAGAAAATGAGAACATTTGGGAACAAAAACAAAGGATTTTTCTAGCATTACGTTGGTGGCCTTAGTTCTTACAGATGGTGCTTCTAGAAGGCCTGTTTAATGCATTTGTTGGAGTGCCATGGGGGATTTTGCATTCTGCTCCTACTTACCATCCAATGTTTCTCTTCTTCTTGTTGCTTAACATTACTTAATCATTGGCGCAATAATATTCACTACGGTGACCTGGGTTAATGTATTACAATGTGACCAACTTCAACATTGACATTTTAAGTTGGTGCTTTGATTTTGATTGTTATTTCTTTTTAATTCTCTAGGTGACTTGGTGTTCATGACATGCAAGAGCTAATATTGTTTTAAAGAGTTAGGATGTATGTCTCGTACTCCTTGTTGTGGTCGTTGGATCAACTTAATCAATCTTTGTTAAGTGTATATGCAAAGTGGTTTCCCCATTGAGATGTTCTCCTACTCAAGGTTCTCTTTTTTAAAATACATATTTATTTATAGAGTAATATTTACAAAAATCATACTAAAGGTGGGTAGATATATGTAATGAACATCCTAATATTTTTCTCAAAGCTTCTAATTTTAGTTTTGAAATGAGAAAAAAAATGTCTGCTAGATCCAAAGAGTGGGCATCCTTATTCAACATAGCATTCTTAGGGTGAGAGTTGATTGTGCGTATCATCCCTAAAGCACAGGTAGTCAAAATTGGGCATCCTTAATCAACATAACATATTTAAGCTATGAGTTCATGGTGCACCTCATCCCTAAAACACAGGTAGACACAAGGTTGATTTCATGATAAAAAATAGATTTGACTCTTGATTTTACAAAGGATGAATAAGGTAGAGATATGTAAGAACTGTCGTACCTTTGAGAATGCAGTTTGATTTAGTGATAAAAAAAGAAATTAACACCTGATTTGTGAAAGGATAAATAAGGCCAAGATATGTAAGCAGTGCCATACCCTTGAGAACACAATTTGCCATAGAGAGTCGTGAACTCCAAACAAGTTGAATGCCATTGAATCTTGCTCTGAAACAACCTTGAAAATTGATCCCAAGATAATTACAATAATGTTTAAAAAACTAATGTTGCTAGAAAATATGCTTCACAATGTTTGAGAGATGCCAAATGTAACATAGAGTATCATAAAGTTTAGTCTTGACCAACTTGGTCGTGGATGGAAGCCCAAATGTATGATTCCCAATTTTATTGATTTTCAAAGATTAATTTTTTAACTCTTTAAAGTTTATTGAAATCGCAACATAAGCTACTAGGCATGTTAATATGTGAAAATACCCGGCTTACAAAAAAAGTTGAACCAACCAAACATTTTGAAGCCTTATTGAATAGATTGAACATTGAAATCTATGTTGTGAATCCTTGGAAAAACAATGTATATTAACAATCAGGAATAATGAGTGCCTCTAATGAGGCATCAAATATAGTTTCCAAGAGTCATATTGGAATCATATTGAGGAAGTGGCTAACCAAAACTTTGACCTCCTCCAAAACAAGCCAGGCATCAAAATATTCATTTTAAACAACTTAGAATTTAGAATAAGACCTTGTTGACTTTGTAACCGAATGTTGGTTAGGGGCGAGGCCATATCCTTGAGTAAGAATGCTACTCCTTTCCGGAGTGAGAGAGATATAATCTTGCAAATCACCTTAGAGGAAAATGCTCTTCTTATTGATCTACAAACCTGATGGTCAGGTAGCTTCATAATAGAAGAACATTGAAACCTCCAATGTGACAAACCATGTCTCAACATGTTTTACTACCTTCACAATGCTAATCGATTTACCTTGTGTTAATTTTTTATAACAATGGTATGTTCTATGCTTAAGCACAATTTACTTCAATGTTCTTTTAGCATCCCAATGACAATTTCCAATTATATCTAGCAGCAATCACATTAACTTATAAACATTGATAGTAAATGCAGATACAACATAAAATCATATGCAGAAAACAAGCCAAGACAAGAGGACACAATATGTGGCAGATGTCAGGGACAAACCCCAATGTGGGGAAGCCCTTTGATCAATCCTCATATTATTCTTCAATAGTTCAGCAGAGAGAGAGAGAGAGTATACAATATCATAAATGCAAGCCCAAAACAAATATGCCAAATCAACAGTCAAACTAGCAGTCAATGTAGACCTAACCATAAATTCAATGGTGGTCAAATCTGCCCCAAAACGTCCTCCAAATATCTCAATCAACAACAATTCAATTCAACCTTCCATGAGAGTCAATGTCAGCCCCAAAAAAAATCAGTCAAACCTAGCAAAGGAGAGAGAAACACTACTGTTATTTTTTGTAGTCAACTAGAAGTCAACGATGGTCAAACTGTCCTAAACTTGATTTCTGTGCCAAAAATCGAGGTCAACATTGGTCAAATCCCCCTTGGTCAATGCTCTGAAACTTCAGCCTATTTTGACCTAGAAAAACTCGGCCTCTTGCCACATTTGCGATGAAGAGAAGTTGCCTCCAAGTGGTACGAACCAAACAAAAGAAGAGAGAGATGATGTGATGTGTGATGAGTGAGTTTCCAAATGAGGGAAGGGTCACTCTTGTTTATACAATTCGTTGAGGGTGAGGAGACCCATCTATTGGGCTTCATGAGCCAACATTTGACTGAGGCTGACCTTGACCATTTGTCCATAAGAAGAATAAATTCATAATTCCATTTCTACTTGTCAGAATGAGATGATATTTATATCAAAATTGTACCTCTCCTAAAGAGGAATCCAATGCAATAATCATCTCCATCATATGAGTTTTCCTAAGGTGTAAGTTGGCCCTAGTTTCCAATTTTAAAACTCTCTCTCAACTAGGGAGCCATTTGACATCATCATGCCAACATGCCATCCTATACCATCCATGCCATCACTTCCCTTCTCTGCTATGTTCTATTGAACCATGAAGTAATAATGAAGAGGAAGTGATCGAGAGTGTATCATACCACTCTCCAATGACTAAAGTCAGTCCTTGATCCAAAATCAAGTTGTTGAACACCATGCATCCTAGTCATATGGAGTATGGTAGTACACGATGTGTCCATCGGTAGTGCCATGGTCCTTAACCAACTTTTCCCAACTCATTGGCCAGATGAGAGGTACTTCCCATGAGTCCCAAACTCTATGGGTAGGATGTGTGTCGGAGCATCAGCAGGAGAAGGTGAACCACTCATGCTGCTCATGTGCCATAGGAGAAGGTGAACCACTCATCCTACGCATATGTCAATTGTAGGGGAAGGTGAACCACTCACCTTACATACATGTGTCCGGGTAGGGGAAGGTGAACCACTCACACTACACACATGTCAACCATAATGGGGTATCACAGGGAAGGTGAACCACTCACCCTATGGTCGCTCATAGCTAGCTCCAAGAAGTACCCCAAACCCCTAGGAGCTCTAAAGCTCCGTGTCCAACTCATACAGGATCCTCATAAGAGGGTCGTCCCATGACTCCAAGTTTCTCTTGAAAGGTTAAAAATTTGACCTTCCTGAGAGGCTTCGTGAGAATGTCTGCAACGTACTCATCTATCTTGATGTGTTGGAGCCTAAGTGCTCCTCGTTGTATCATATCTCGGAACAAGTGGTACCTGATATCAATGTGCTTGGAGCGGTTGTGGAACACGATATTATCTAATAGATGAATCCCACTCTGCTAGTCACGGAATATAACAGTGGTATCTAACACGTGCTCAAATAGCTCACTGAAGAGATTCCTTAACCAAACTATTTCACAACAGGCCATACTCGTAGCAATGTATTCGGCCTCAGCGGTGCTTAGTGCAACCGATTTCTACTTCCTGCTCATCCAAGATATAGAGTTAGATCCCAAGGAGAAGCAACACCTAGACATGCTCTTACGATCCACCACATTGCTAGCCCAGTCAACATCTATATATCCATGTAGTCTCAAATCCACGACAGTGTATCTCAATCCATAGTGGATTGTGCCCCGGAGATATGTCAAGAGATTCTTGGCAGAAATCCAATGAATGTGATGAGGCTCGACCATATGTCAGGACGAGAGTTGATCAAGAACATCAGTGCCCCCACAAGTTGAAGATACTAGGTAGGGTTTGCCAATATGGGCCCAACAACACTTCCACACAGCTTCTTGAAGTTGAGTTCCATCGGAGTAGTCACAGACTTGCAGTCCACCATCCCACATCCCTCAAGTAGCTTCACAATATATTTTCCTTAAGAAAGGAAAATATCACCTGGATTTTGCTAGACATCCAACCCTAGAAAATAATGCATCAGCCCTAGGTCCTTCATCTCAAACTCGGAAGCCAACTCCCTCTTGCATTGATGAATGAGAGGGTCATCACTTGTAATAAAGAGATCATCCACATAGAGGACCATAATGAGAGGTATGTCCTTTTCAACCTTGAAGTATAGGTTCAGGTCAACATCGCTTCTTGTAAGTCCCAACTTCATAAGATAACTATCGATTTTCTCATACGAAGCCCTAGGGGCTTACTTCAACCCATAAAGGGATTTCTTCAACCTGCATACACGTGTCTCATGATCTTGAACGTCAAACCCCTCAGGTTGTTCCACATACACTTCCTCCTTAAGCGAACCATGCAAGAAGGAAATTTTGACATCCATATGGTGAAGGTTCCATCCTTGCGAAGCAGCAAGGGCTATGATTGAAAAGATGGTGGTATATCTGGCAACTAGTGCAAATATCTCATGGTAGTCTACTCCTTCCTTTTTAGAGAATCTTCTGTTGAAGAATCTAGGGAAAGTAGGATTGATGTGATTCTTCTTTAACTTGATAACTATTTGTGAGGCATTTTAATTTTCTTCTTAGCACAATCTTCTCTTTGACATTATTAGAGTGTGTGTTTCTTCTTTCATCAAATAGCTACCAAAACCAAAGAGGTTAGAACACAAGATGTTAGGCTTTCTGCCAGGACGAAAACCTCTCCTTCTTGGAGAGGAAAACTCGCACACAATTATTCTTATAGAGATTCCATTTGACGAATACCAAGACCATGACCCTTGACCTATTATTCCACCCCAAGACCAAGACACCAATCCTCTTCTTCATCATGGATGAGATCATCATCAATGCTACTAAAGCCATCACTGCTTCTATACCGAAGTCATCATCATTGTATCACTAAGATATTTACACCTTTCTACACCTTCACTGAGAATATTGCTGCACTTTTACTAAGATCAGTGTTATTCCTTCATTGAGACCTTTACCATGAAGCCGAGATCTATATATTGAGGTATTTAGAGCAAAATCATGATTGCTTCCAGAATACTTGTTGAGACAAAGGATGTCACTTCAAGATCCTTCTCTTCACACATATCTTGAGATAGTGAGGCTACTTCACTGTGTTAGTAGGTTGAGATAGTGGCCGATATTGAGACCTTCATTATTGTTGTTACACAGAGACAATGACTGCTCTCCATGTATTGAGATCATGATTACAAGTATGCTGAGATTACCACTACTGAGGAGGATGAGACTACAAAATTTCCTCATTGTAATTATCCACGGAATCGCAGAGGCATCTGAGACTGAGCCTTCCTGTGCCCGTCTGAAATTACAGTGATGTCTGTACTTACCCGAATTATCAAAATCCTAACTCATGTAATGTGGATCTCCTGTAATGCAGATCTCTATCTGAGTTCTTCTATGTTGCATTGATCTGAGATTCCTGTACCTACTGCACCATCCGAGTTTCAGAGAATAAAATGTGAAATCTTTCTTTTTTGTGGTAACCCTAACTGTGTATATATAGTAGTTAGGTCTCTATATTTGGGCCGACGTGATAGTGTGAAGTGTTGTGACCTTTTATAGAGCCGACATGACATTCTTTAGTTTATTTAATTCGATTTGAGGCTGACATGACATCTCTCTTTATCATGTTTCTTGTTGACTACTTCATGAGGATTGTGTTGGTCTTAGAGGGCTAATATAGTCACTAGGTAGACATTAAATATGTGCTCAAGAAGAGCTCTTTGACTCTGACTTTCCTAGACCTATGAAAGGAGCAAGAAACTTATTCTCATAATTTAAAACATAATATTTCTTTTTCTTGACAAGTACAATGATCAAAATTACATTTGTAAATATTGAACCTAGTTCCACTTTCTTCAACACTCCCTCTTAACTAGGGAGGTATTTATAATGATACTTGGTCATTCTCAATCTAAATAATTTCTCATAAGAAGAATCGGATTGGTAATCCCATCTATATAGCATCATATAAATCAACATTGTCATAGTGCAAGGCCTTGACCAACAACTCCATCTCTCCACGAGACCATGAGCTACAATGCTAGCAAGACCAATGATTTATAGACACCTTCATCGTTGTCTCTCAAGGTACATGCCCACCCAGGTGTTCACTAAGTATTACCTTCTAAGACTATTATTATCTTGGGTTCCAAACCCTTAAAGAATATCGGTCCTCTTTCCTTCTCTTGTCTTGGATTCCCTACACATCCTTGAAGAGTATCGGATGCCAGATGATTACCCAATCCTCCCATTCTTTCGTCTCAAGTGAAGACAAGAATGTTGTGTCTACCATATGTCTACGTTTCCATTCATGGCCTTCATCTAGACTTGCGGTTGTTAGTCCTAGTCTAGTGCATGATACATGACAACACACTTGTCACTTCTTTGTAATTAGGGGTGATCTTAATTCAAATTCCCTCTTGATCAGGGACTTGTCAGAGCTCCCTCTTAGCTAGGGACTCTTCTATATGTCATCAATTTTTTCTTTGTGGGTCCTTTAGCTGCTTGATCAACTTCTCTTCTTGATTTCATAAAATTCAGTTGAGCTTATTTCTTGTAGGGTATCAGCTATCAATCTATTTACTTCTTGGTTTGTCATGTCATTCCTTTCTTTATGGAAAGTGGCCTTCTTGATACATATCTGGAACCTTCACCATATAGCTACTTCTTTCCCATCATGCTTCTTTCAGGAATTTCCATCCACCACATGAATGCCAGTTGTACTTGTACTTACAACTCTTGTTCCAGTAGCCCTGCATGCACTCATCCATATATTATCCAAGAAATCAAAGAATAACATTAAATCAAATTGTAGCTTACTAGCTGGCTCTTCCTCATGAAATCTTCATGTAGGTATCAGTATCTTGCATTCATGTTGACACATCTCCCAAAGATATCCATTGTCAAGGGTGTCCATATTTTTTAGACTTTCATTAGTCTTCATATCCTTCTGGGAGATTTCTTGGTCAAATCTTCTTGGTCTATTGGATGTTGATTGCCTTCATCATGGTTGCATCTATCACAACCTCTCCCTTCCTCACTCATTCTATTCCACGAGCTTTCAATCAGAGTTTATTAATTGTAGTCAACCATCTCATACTTCATATGACGACATATTATGTTGATTTCATCTTAGTGTGACTTTATGCCTTGCTGCATCCTTTCAGAGGAGGAGATCCTTTTTCTCTTGATCATGCTTCTTAAGATATAAGCAATGATTCATGTTACCTGCAACCATATGACATGACATTATAGTATTAAACACAATCATACATACCTTGATTTATCTTCAGGTCATTGAGGCTTCTTCCAACAACTTCCTTGATTGAAAAGATCTTCAATCCATTGATCTGCTTCATGTCATATCATCATCTCATGGATTCCATCTGTTGGAGTTATTTTTGAAACACTTGCTTCCTCTCTAGATTAGTGAACCCTGCGATGAGAATTCCATCAGAGAATTTTGAGGATCTTGTATATCCCCAACTGATAGATGTTTCCTTCTATGATGAGCCTTAGATGACTCCTACATTTCATTCAATGTCCACTGAGGTTCCCAAGAGCTATATATCCTACATGTTGTCTGTGATCGATTTTTGTCCTTCATGATCCTTATGAAGATGTTACGAGCTCTTGTTTCTAATTCTTTCATGATGCCATGATGCATCGTATTATCATTGTCATATCTTTTAACACAAGATTTAGGAGCTTATGATATGACCCTTTTGTGAGGGATACTATCTTACTCATAAGAGAGATTTGTTACTCCCTATTTCCTTGGCCCTTTTCTTCAACTTCCTCCATCCTTCAGTGATATGAGCTTCCAAAATCTTTCTATGGCATGGAATCTTAACTATCCTTATTTTGTCTTGTTTGAGCACCAACCTTGCCTTTACTCTCTGCACATGGTTGAATTATTTTAACCTTCATATTTCTGCCATCAACTTGTCTTTCTCTATCTAGAATAGAGACCACAAGTTGTTGAATGAGGTAACCTTCTTGTTCATGGACATTTGTTACCTTGCCTATCAGTTAGAATGATAATGATTATCTTCCTTCCTAGATCTTTTAGAAGGGATCTTATGAAGATATCCTACATCCTTGATATGACATGTGAGAATGTGTTTATCACCTACATCACTTTGATGTCTCCAATATTTCTATGTGAGGGGATCTTTCATAAGCATCGCTTTCCATAAATTCAAAGGAGATCTATTCATATATTTAATGATTTCATCTACTTAGAGGACTATGTCTATCCTCCTTCATGTAAGGAATCTTGATGGCCCATCCAACCTATATATGTCCTTGCAATCGTGAAGTCATTTAACCAAATATATAAATTGAAAAGATACTTGTTATGTGAAGATGAAATCAATCACCTTGATTGCTTTGATGATGGTTGAAGCAGTTGCATTGATGCTTCCTTTGGATGAGATCCTTGATGCAATGGTATCAATCTTGCCTTCTTGTCTTCAAGTTTCTTCAACTTATACCTCTTATTCTTATGATTCACAACTTGTTGATGAACTTGAGGTAGCATTGTCTTGCTATCGCATAAGTGGATTTACGGAACCTTGTAGTATGCAACATTGTGTAGAACCATAGAATCTTGATGTTGCTTGCCGTGATGATCATTTTATGGTATGAGATCCATCAATGAACAACTTCATTCTATATTTAGATCCCTGTGGTATGACATAGACTAAGACTGTGAGTGGCATCAACACTATTGCCATGAACTTGAGATCTAAGTACTTGTCTTCGAAACTTCATTCTTTGAAAAAATCCTTTGTTGTTGTAAACCGCTGTTGTGAGCTAATTCTTTAATCTTGACAAAGCTCTTGCTTTGATGCCCTTGTTGGTGACTTGTCCTTGTATGTCTCTTTTCTTCCCTTATTTTGACTTCTAAACCTTACCTTTGATACCATGTTGAAGAATCTAGGGCAAGTAGGATTGATGTGATTCTTCTTTAACTTGATAACTATTTGTGAGGCATTTTAATTTTCTTCTTAGCACAATCTTATCTTTGACATTATTAGAGTGTGTGTTTCTTATTTCATCAAATAGCTACCAAATCCAAAGAGACAAGAACACAAGATGTTAGGCTTTCTGCCAGCGCCAAAACCTCTCCTTGCTGGAGAGGAAAACCAGCACATAATTCTTCTTATAGAGATTCCATTTGACGAATACCAAGACCATGACCCTTAACCTATTATGCCACTCCAAGACCAAGACACCAATCCTCTTCTTCAACATGGATGAGATCATCAACACTGCTACTAAAGTCATCACTGCGGCTACACCGAAGTCATAATCATTGTATCACTGAGATCTTTACACCTTGCTACACCTTCACGAAGAATACTGCTGCACTTTTACTAAGATCAGTGTTATTCCTTCATTGAGACCTTTACCATGAAGCTGAGATCTATATACTGAGGTATTTAGAGAAAAATCATGACTGCTTCCAGAATACTTTTTGAGACAAAGGATGTCACTTCAAGATCCTTCTCTTCACACATATGCCGAGATAGTGAGGCTACTTCACTGTGTTAGTTGGTTGAGACAGTGGCCGATATTGAGACCTTCATTATTGTTGTTACACAGAGACAATGACTGCTCTCCATGTATTGAGATCATGATTACAAGTATGCTGAGATTACCACCACTGAGGAGGATGAGACTACAAAATTTCCTCACTGTAATTATCCACGAAATCGCAGAGGCATCTGAGACTGAGCCTTCCCGTGCTTATCCTAAATTACAGTGATGTTTGTACTTACCCGAAATATCAAAATCCTAACTCCTGTAATGCAAATCTCTGTCTGAGTTCTCTGCTGCATTGATTTGAGATTCCTGTACCTACTGCACCATTTGAGTTTTAGAGAAGAAAATGCAAAATATTTCTTTTCTATGGTAACCCTAACTGCGTATATATAGTAGTTAGGTCTCTATATTTGAGCCGACGTGATAGTGTGAAGTGTTGTGACCTTTTATTGAGCCGAAATGACATTCTCTATTTTATTTAATTCGATTTGAGGCTGACACGACATCTCTTATTATCATTTTTCTTACTATATTCTTCATGAGGATTGTGTTGGTCTTGGAGGGCTAATCTAGTCACTAGGTAGACATTACATATGTGCTCAAGAAGAGTTCTTTGACTTTGAATTTTCTAGACCTATGAAATGAGCAAGAAACTCATTCTCATAATTTAAAAAATAATATTTCTTTTTCTTGACAAGTACAAAGATCAAAATTACATTTGTAAATAGCAAACCTAGTTACACTTTCTTCAACATCCTCGAGCTACAAATCTGGCCTTGAATTTCTCAGCACTCCCATGAACTCCATGTTTGATCTTATAGAGCCATTTTGAAGTGACCACAAACTTATCCTTGGGTCTAGGAACCACATCCCAGATATCATTCTTCATGATCGACTCATACTCCTCATTCATTGCATCCTTCCAAACCCGTTGCTTCACCGCTTCTTCAAATGTGCAAGGCTCAGATTGTACAATGGTACTTATGGCAGCTAATTACCCCTGGTACCTATTTGACTTCTTTCTTTCTCGAAATGTCCCCCTTAGTGCAATGTGTTTCTCGAAATGTCCCCTTTCCTTTGAAGTAGAGGGCTCACTAGGAGGTGGATTAATGGTATCCATCGTACCTTCAACATCGGGCATCGTTTCATCGGACGAAGGTTCATCCGGTTTTTCTGAATCAACATCATCATTGGCCTTCCTAGGAATAGGAAGATCTTGAATATTTATAAGAGCAAAATCTTCATCAAAAGTGACGTCGTGACTTAATTCCACTTCCCTTTAACCAGGAACATAGATTCTATATGCCTTTGAAGTTTTATTGAAGCCCACAAATGTTCCTTTCTTCCCATATGCATATAGTTTGTTTATTTTCTCTTTCGGTACATGAAAGTATACGGGACAACCAAAATTTTTAAAATGAGAAACATCATGTTTCTTACCAGTGAATACTTCTTCGGGTATCTTGAAGTCCAATGTGGGCATCAGTTTTGGACATACACAATGGTATTGGAAACTTCTCCCCATAAGAACTTTGGAAGACCTTGATCATGAAGCATAGACTGGGTGGCTTCTATGATAGTACGATTCTTCCTTTCTGCAACACCATTTTTTTTAGGAGTATAAGTGGTTGTAGTCTCCCTCTTAATGCCAACTTCCCTACAATAGTCTTTGAATTCGTTAGAATCATATTCGGTCCCATTATCGGTCCTTAGAATTTTGATCTCCTTCCGTGTTTGATTCTCGACCAAGGCTTTGAAGGAGAGGAACCATATGAACACTTCATTCTTATTCTTTAAGAAATAGATCCATGTCTTACGAGAGAATTCATCCACGAAAATAACATAATACAAATATCTACCCAAAGATGTCAGGGGAAGCATACTCGATAGATCAAAATGGAATAATTGAAGAATATCGGTGGTTTGAGTCTCACTTGAGGGGAATGGTCCCCTTTTATGTTTTCCAGCTTCACATCCCTGACAAACACCTTCATGATTCAAGTTGAATTCAGGAATCCATGTGGCCATCTTCCTTACATTGGGCAAGGATTTAAAATGAAGGTGAGAAAATCTCCAGTGCCATAATTTAGATTGAAGAGAAGTATCACAAGTCATTGCTCCCAACGAACTTCCTCCAACCTGACAAAGACCTTCAACCCTAAATCCTAGAGTGAATGCATCTCTTGGATTCCTTTGCCAAAGACGAACCTTCCCATCAATGAATGACACCTTAAAACCTTTGTCTTCAATCGCAGAAATAGAAACCAAGTTATTTTTCAAGTTAGGTACATATAACACTTCTTGTAGGCAAAGGGTTTGACCTTGATTTAGCTGAAGAGTAACAGTCCCAATTCTATTCATGGGATAAGTGGCATTATCCCCAAGTATAATCTCCATATTTTTCTTCTTTTCAACCAGTTAAAGAGGGTCTCCTTGTACCCAGTGAAGTGCCTTGAGGCACCATTGTCAATCAACCAATGGTCCAATGTATCTGGAGGAGAGGTAGTGGAGAGGGCAGAGATAAGATAAAATTCTTTTTGATTTACAACATTAACTTCATCATACCTTGATTTTCTCAACTTCTTGGGAGGACGACCACCTCCATTTTGAGTAGTAGAGGCATTTCTCTTTCCTTTGTTATTGAACTTGTTGTTCCTTTGATTGTCATTGCCCTTGAAGTTGTTATTGTTGTTATCATATCTTGGAGTATCCTTCTTGTGAGGACACTCTGTAGCGAATTGGCCAAACCTATTACAATTAAAGCACCTTCCTTTTCTTCCTTATTTGAATCTCGACTTGAACCCTTGTCCTTGATCCCTTGGACTAGAATTATTCCTTCTCTTGGAGTGAGCAGAAAAGGTAGTAGGAATGTTTCCATTGGAGGGCTTGTCTCTTTCCATCATCCTTATTTCTTCTTGAGTGCATCTGGCCAATAGTTCATCAAATCTTGGAATCTTGTCATTTTTTAGAATGGTAGTGTTGAACACATCCCAATCTCTTGTAAGGCCCCCAAGTGAAATAAGAGAGAGTTCCCGGTCACCAGTGATTTCACTAATAGATATGAGATCATTCTTGATCTCAGTAATCCTCATGAAATAGGATTGGATGGATTCTCCTCTATCCATCTTGATATATTTCAGCTCGTTCATGAGAAAGAGAAATTGATTTGCGTTGTTTAATTTGAACATCCCAACCAACTTTTCGTACATATCCTTAGATGTTTCCAAATCATAAATATATGCAACCAAAGGCTTATGAATGGAATCAACAATAATCTTCTTAGATTTTACCTCACCTTTCTTGTACTTGGTTTGTGTAGCAGCAGATGCATTTGAAGGAGGTTTGACTGTTCTTGTTTTGACATAGTCCATGGCATCATCCTCTTCCAAAGTCAAATCCAAAGTCATTTTCCATGCATGATAGTCAGACTTGTCCTTAGATTTGAAGAAAGACGTAGTCATCATTGGGACTAATTCGAAGTCCTTGTCCAATAACTTCTATTAGTGATTGCTTTGCTTCACTCTTGCATGGGCTTTGTCTTCACCTAAGCTTCGATACCATGTTAATTTTTTATAACAATGGTATGTTCTATGCTTAGGCATAATTTACTTCAATGTTCCTTTAACAACCCAATTGCAATTTCCAATTATATCCAGTAGCAATCACATTAAATTATAAACATTGACAGTAAATGCAGATAGAACATAAAATCATATGCAAAAAACAAGCCAAGATTAGAGGACACAAGACGTGGTGGATACTAGGGACAAACCCCAATGTGGGGAAAACTTTTGATAAAATCTTCTTATTATTCTTCAATAGTTCAACAGAGAGAGAGAGTACAAATATCATAAATGCAAGCCCAAAATGGATCTGCCAAATCAACAGTCAAACCAGTAGCCAATGCAGGCGTAACTAGAAAGTCCACGATTGTCAAAGTTGCCCCAAAATATCCTCCAAACAGCTCAGTCAACAGTAGTTCAATTCATCCTTCTAGGAGAGTCAAAGTGAGCCCAAAACAATTTTGTCAAACCTAGTCAAAGGAGAGAGAAACACCATTGTTATTTTCTATAGTCAAATCTAAAGTCAACCTAAAGTCAACATTGGTCAAACTATCCCAAACTCCCTGATTTATATGCCAATAAATGTGGCCTAGAGAAATCATACTTTTGGCCCAAAAATCGAGGTCAACACTGGTCAAATTCCCCTTGGTCAATGCTTTGAAACTTTGGCTTCTTTTGACCTAGAAAAACTCAGCCTCCTACCACACATGCAAAGAAGAGAAGCTGCCTCCAAGTGGCACGAACCAAACAAGAGAAGAGAGAGATGATGTGATGAGTGATGAGTGAGTGTCCAAATGAGGTAAGAGTCACTCCTATTTATACAATTCGTTGAGGGTGAAGAGACCCATCTATTGGGCTTCATGAGCCTACATTTGACTGAGGTCGACCTTGACCATTTTTCCATAAGAAGAATAAATTCATAATTCCATTTTTTCTTGTCAGAATGAGATGATCTTTATATCAAAATTGTACCTCTACGAAAGAGGCATCCAATTAAATAATAATTTCCATCATATGAGTTGTCCTAAGGTGGAAGTTGGCCCTAGTTTCCAATTTTAACACCTTGCGATGAGACAATATCACACAAAAAGAAGGCCCTTATGACTCTACTTGAATGATAAGGCAATATCATATAAATTGAATATCCCTCAAACTCTTCTTGGATGCTGAGTTCTTATCACTTGATGGAAAAAGAAGATTTTCTAAAGTGTTGAATCCTCAAGACAACACACCACTCCATTAGAATATTAATTTGCATGGTGGCATCAATGAAACTCATACGTTGGTTTGTTTCACATATCTTGTGAAACCAATGGCTATTAGACTATTGTGTTTGTCTTGTATGGTGATATCAATCAAACTCATCCTTGCATTTGGAGCACACATTTTGTGAAACCAATGGAAGACCCTTCTTTACACCACACCAATCCATTAAAATATTGATTTGCATGGTGACATCAATTAAACACATCCTTAGGTTCTGTTTCACATATCTCTTTGGTTCGTTCAACATATCTTGTAAAGCTACTTTGATTCTAGAATATTGTCTTTCTCTTGTGTGGTGACAACCATCAAACTCATCCTTGGGTTTGGTGCACAAATATTGTGAAACCAATGGAAGTCCCCTCTTTTCACCATATTTAGATCACAGGGATTCCTAAGTTGTCGGTATTGACCCTTAGTACGAGATAGCTAGAACATTTGTGGGTTTTCTTGGTCGCTAGAGGATTGCCTTGTGTGGTGACATCAATCAAACTAATCCTTGGGTGTGATGCACACATGTTGTGAAATGAATCTCATTCTTGGGTGTGGTGCACACCTCTTGTGCCACTAGCACATTGTCTTGTGTGGTGACATAAATTGAACTCATCCTTGTTTGGTGTATACATCTCGTGGAACCAATGGAAAATCCCTCTCTTCACCATACTAACCAAAGGAAAATCTTCACGACTAAGTATAGGGATGCCTCAACCATTTGTGTTGGTCCCTATCGCCTATAAGGGAGCTAGAACATCCTTGGGTTTGGTACACACATCCTGTGAAACCAATGGAAAACTCCTCTCCCCACCTTACTTATCGGTGTTGGCCACTATCCCCTATTAGGGATCTAGAACATCCTTGGGTTTGGTGCACACATCCTGTGAAACCAATGGAAAACAACTCTCCCCACTATACTGATAGGGGTGCCCAAGTATTCAATGTTGGCCCTTACTAGGGAACTACTAGACAATAAGTCCATAGAATATGTAGACCATGACGTGACAACAGTTAACATCCATGATAATGGTAGATCCCTATGGTGTTTATCTCACTTATTGTGCTTGGTATCCTACATATTTGTAGAGTGGTAAATGCATATTTCAGAGGTAACATGCAGAGTTTTGTGTGTGTAATGTAATGTAGTATGGCTATATGTTGTAATGTAATGTAATGTTTTGCAAACATTTGAACTATAAAAAATAAAAATAAAATAAAATAAAAAATAAAATATCAACTTATTAATTTTTATAAATTATTACTGGCTTTCTAGACTAGTGTTAATTTTTCTTAGGGATAGATTGTTCTTTGTTGATGATAATTGCATTTTAAACTTCTCATCATTTTCATATCACATTCACCCCATAACATCTTAACAACATTAGCAATTATGTAGAAAGAAAAATATCATCAACATCGCAGTGGAACATAAAGGAACAAAAAAAGAAAAGCATGATCAAAAGGGACACCAGGATTTTGGTCAAAGACCAGGGAAAAACCCCATAAGGAGGAAAACCCATCCAAATTATTCTTCTATTAGATATTCATCAATTGTTCAGTTTAGATACAAAGTTTAATGAGAATGAGATACAACAATGATATCTGGCCTCCCTAGGGCCAACCCAAGTTAGTTCACAACTTCGTTTGTGAACTAAATGAAACGAGTTTGAGAGAGATGTTAGCAAATCACTAACATATACACGATTACTTATGCAATAGATAAATAATCAAATATGTCAGCTGTACTGTCACATAATCATCATCAAATTGTTGCTACCAAACACCAAAGATCACTTGATATCTTAAGGTTACCATCATTTACACATAGGTCTCTAACATATATATTGAGGTTACTGCAATAGACTTTAATGTCGCTGTCATATATCCACATAAATATCTGAAGAACTCTATCACATCTTAAATACACATTCATTCAACCTTTAAGGTCAATAAGGTCATTGTCGTATCATTATCATTGCTATCAAGAGTCTTGTATACATAGGGTCCCAGAGATCTTAATCAATGCCTCATGATAAGTTCAGGCAAGCCATAGAGTATCATGAATCAATGTATATAGACCAACATAGATCCATCTTAAGTATAGATCTAACATAAACCGAGAGGGATCAAATATTTTCACATGCAAAATTTTTTAGAGTGCATAATACAATGTGTTATTTTTCATTGTTTAAATTGTATTTTTGAATGCTAAATAGAGTATATATAGGCCCAAATAAAAATTTTAACCATAAAAACTTAGATCTTCAAATAGTTTATTTGAATTTCTAGCTCAAATATTTTTGACATATATTAGTTAACATAGATCTTCTAATAGTTTATTTGAATCTCTAGCCAAAGTATTTTTGAAAAGTATAAGATTTAAACATCTGATTCACACATTTTTTTACTTCTAATTGCTTTACAACATATTCATTTTTTTTTAATTATAGCCGATATTATTTTTCTATTTAGAACATAATTTTTATTTTAAAGGGGCACACACGAACGAACTTACACATTCTCTCATACTGGGTTGTAGAATGAGCCTCTCGGCTCAATAAAAGATGCAAACCATATGGAAATATATTATAGTTATTACATGCAATATGATGTCACTGCATATAAACCATATTAATATACATGAGTGATGAACGCTGCCACTATATATAAATGCCAATGCCATCAACATAATTTGATGCCATAGAAATGTAATATAGGAGCGATGCTGCTGGTGCCATAAAATTGGGCGACCCATTGTATATTTTAATGTATGCCATATCATTAATCAAGCCATTGTATATAATTGAGACTAACCATAGAGCGATGCAGACCACCATATATATAACCATGCCTTACCTCAGAGAAATGTTGCTTACCACAGAGCTATGCAATTTACCACAGAGAGATGGAGACCACGGTATTGAAACCGCTGAAGGGTGAACATGCACTATGCATATATGTCCGGATGTCATCGAGTGAGAAGTGTGTGAGTGTCACTATATGTGACTGAGTATAGAACGAAAACAAGCTACTATATAATTTTTTGTCCCATAAAGTATATCACATGCCACAAAAAACATAGTTATATATATTTGAGCTTCTGCAAATCATTGCCATGCCACAAAGCTATAGAGTAGTAAGGTCACAAATCCTACTAACCCTAAGACACAAATCAAGGCAAGTGAGGTCAAAGGAAGAGAAGTAAGAGGGATATCAAAGTCTGCTAGTAAAGAAACAACAATTGCAATAGTTGTTAGTGAAGAAATTCAAATTCACTGGGGAGGTCGAAGATACTGTAACAAGAGGTCAAGGAAGACTTGATCTTGGAGGGCACTTGTCTGAGTCTAGGTATGGTATTCGTCAATTGAAAGATCTAAAAGGAGAAGAAGAGATTTTATGGGTTTTCCCCTTAAGAGGAGGGTTTTGGCCCTGGCTTGGACCCACTCACTCATCTCTCATACAAAGAAGGAAGTAGCATAAGGGCGAAGAACGAAGTGCAAAGAATAATTCGAAGTGTTTGGGTCTCTCTACTTTCTTCTTGGAATGCGAAGTAAGGGTTTCTGTACTGGGCAAGTCTAGAAGTTCGATTTTGGAAGCAGGAAAAGAAAGAAGGCAAGCGAACGTCTCTTAGGGTTGCCTACTAAGCCTAAGACATAAATCAAGGCAAGTGAGGTCAAAGGAAGAGTAGTAAGAGGGAGATCGAAGTCTGATAGTAAAGAAACAACAATTGCAGTAGTTGTTAGTGAAGAAATTCAAATTTATTTGGGAGGTCGAAGATACTGCAACAAGAGGTCAAGGAAGACTTGATCTTGGAGGGCACCTGTCTGAGTCTCGATATGGTATTCGTCAATAGAAATATCTAAAAGGAGAAGAAGAGATTTTATGGGTTTTCTCCTCAAGAGGAGGGTTTTGGCCCTGGCTTGGAGCCACTCACTCATCTCTCATACAAAGAAGGAAGTAGCATAAGGACGAAGAAGGAAGTGCAAAGAATAAGTCGAAGTGTTTGGGTCTCTTTACTTTCTTCTCAGAATGCGAAGTTAGGGTTTCTGCACTGGGCAAGTCTAGAAGTTCGATATTGGAAGCAGTAAAAGAAAGAAGGCAAGCAAACGTCTCTTAGGGTTTCCTACTAACCCTAAGACACAAATCAAGGCAAGTGAGGTCAAAGGAAGAGAAGTAAGAGGGAGATCGAAGTTTGCTAGTAAAGAAACAACAATTGTAGCAGTTGTTAGTGAAGAAATTCAATTTTACTAGGGAGGTCGAAGATACTGCAACAAGAGGTCAAGGAAGCCTTGATCTTGGAGGGCACTTGTTTGAGTCTAGGTATGGTATTCATCAATTGAAAGATCTAAAAGGAGAAGAAGAGATTTTATGGGTTTTCCCCTCAAGAGGAGGGTTTTGGCCCTGGCTTGGAGCCTACATATTGTGTCATTGTTCTTACTGTTTTGGTAGTTGTTTGATGTTTTACATATTTAACTAACAAATATTTCGATCTAATAAGTAAAAATAAAACACAAGTAGTTATCAAGTAAAGAGAATTAACATATACATTGCTCTACTGAACTATCAACATGGTATCAGAGCTTTGGTTATCTAATGGCACCATGAAGATCTCCTCTTCAATGAAGAAGATCATAAAAAATATTGCAAGCCATCTAAAAAAAAAAACAAAGAGGTATGGAGACTCATATTCTCTTCAAAGAAGGAATCAATCATAGAAAAATATGAAGGACCCTTCTCTGCTCTCTTTGGAACATTTCAAGATGAAGACATCTGGGTAATTGATAGTGGTTTTTCAAGACGCATGACGGGTCACTTTCACCTACTGAAGACATTATCAAAAGGAAAATTTGCATACTTCATGGAACTTGGAGACGACAAGAGTTATCGTGTGAAAGGCATTGGATCATCATCCATAAAGCTAGAATATGGAAGAAACATCCACCTCAACAACATTCTGTTTGTTCCATGTTTGCACAAAAATCTACTTTCTATTTCAAGCTTAGAATATAAAGGAGATAGAGTAGTCTTCATTGATGGAAACGTAATTTTTTGGGCAAAAGACTCAAGCATAAAAAAGGCTAAAGTAATTGGCATCTGATAAGGAAGACTCTATAGATTAATATCTCCTGTAAATCATGCCCTAGTTCACATTGAGATTAGTCCATGTGAACTTTGGCATAGAAGGTTTGGTCATATACATTTCAAAATTCTTCCAACCCTAAATTCTATGGTAGATGGAATACCAAATCTAAAGGATGATCATGAAGGTGTCTACAAAGGATGTGCATTAGGAAAAAAATACCAATAAAAAATTTGGAAGTAGTGCTTCAGGGTCAAAAGAAATCTTGGATCTCATTCACTCTGATGTATGTGGCCCTATGACTCCAAAATCAATTGGAGGACATCTTTATTATGTCACATTCATAGATGATCACTCAAGAAAGCCTTGGGTTTACTTAATGAAAACCATTGATGAAGTATTCACTAAATATTCAAAGCTGAAGTGGAGAACCTTACAGAAAGAAGGATCAAGATACTAAGATCTGATAATGGAGGAGAATATACATCCAAGGAGGTCATAGCATTATGTAACAAATTTGGGATTAAGAGGGAGTTGATAGTTCCATACAATCCCGAACAAAATGGAGTTACAAAAATAAAGAACAGGTCCATTAAAGAAAGTGTAAAAGCAATGATACATGATCAAGATCTACCGAAGTTTCTATGGGGCGAGGAAACTAAGACAACAATCTACATACAAAATCGATGTCCTCACATATCTCTAGACAAAAAAACTCCAGAAGAAGTGTTCACTAGGAAGAAGCCATTTGTCGATCATCTCTGAATCTTTGGATGTTCTGTGTACATTCATATACTAAAAGACAAAAGAAAGAAGTTGGATCCTTCCGGTCTGAAAGGTATATTTGTTTGGTATAGTAACTCATTGAAAGCCTATAGAATCTATATGAAAGATGGACATCACATTGAAGTTAGTCATGATGTCATATTTGATGAAAGCATAGAATTCAAGAAATCATAATAAATTTCTATAGATTGTGATGACGAACAACTTCCTATGTTTGAGGAAGAAGTTGACAAGGAAGAATGATCTCACCATGATGAAGAAGGACCTAGTGAACCTATTCAACTTGTGGTCACTCAAGAAACAAGGAAAATACCTAATTGGTTGAAGTCTACACTACTTTATGTAGAAGGTCATGGAGTAGCTCAAGGATCATTTAGAGAAAGTAAAAGACCCAAGAGATACTCTGGGTATGTTGCATACATGACAAAATTGCGGAACCATCCACTTTCGAAGAGGCTACAGAACATCAAGAATGGAAAGATTCCATGAATGAAGAATATAAATCTATATTGAAGAATGGAGTATGGAAGATCGTACTGAGGCATGAAGACAAATATGTAGTTACTTCAAACTGGATCTATAAGATCAAGTATGCAACCGATGGAAGCATAGACAAGTATAAAGCAAGATTTGTGGCAAGAGGGTTCTCTCAACTTGAAGGCATCGACTATGAAGAAACTTTTGCTCCAACAACAAGATACACAACAATTCGATTTATTAGTCTCTCTAGCAACATCGATGGGATGGAAAATCCACCAAATGGATATCAAGATTGCGTTTCTGAATGGCACAATAGATGAATAAGTCTACTTAGAACAACCCTTAGGATTCGAAATCAAGGATAGGAAGATTGAAGAAAGCATTATATGGCCTCAAGCAATCACTGAGGGCATGGTATGCTCAAATGGATGCATATCTACAAAGACCAGGCTTCACAAAAAGTTTTGCTGACTCTAACCTCTATATTGAGGTTGTAAACAATGAACCTATAATCATTCTTCTGTATGTATTTGATCTTCTCTTAACATGTATAGAAGGTCGAGTTGAAGAATGTAAGAAGCAGTTGGTAGCAAAATTTGACATGAAGGATTTGGGGCTGATGCATTACTATATGGGACTAGAAGTCTGGCAGGAACCTAATAAAGTCTATTTAGGTCAAGGAGAGTACGTAATCAAGATTTTGAATAAGTTAAACACGATGGACTATAAAGAGATGACCACTCCAATGATCACAAACTTGAAAAGACTATGGAGTTCTAAATCAAGCCCTATGGATCCTTCCAGATATAGATAATTGATTGACTCATTAATGTACTTGGTGAATACTCGTCCAGACATATGTTTTGCAGTAAATATACTTAGTCAATTCCAAGTGGAGCCGAAGCATGATCATTGGATAGCAACAAAACATATCCTAAGATATCTGCAGGGAACCATCAACTATTGTCTGAAATATGATAGAAGGAATAATGTTAAAACGATTAGTTATACAAATTATGACTGGGGAGGCAATGAACATGATGGAAGAAGCACTACAGGAGGATGTTTTAGTTTGGGATCATTTATGGTCTCATGGATGAGAAAAAAACAAAACATCGTTGCCTTGAGTAGTGCTAAAGCAGAATATGTTGCAGCATGTGAAGTTAGCCAGGAAGCAATTTGGTTAAGGAAGTCATTGTCTGACTTATTTGAAGGATCGATGGACCCTAAAATGATACGTTGTGATAACACAAGTTTTATTCATTTGTCTGAGGACCCAGTGTTTCATGGGAAGACAAAGAATATCAACAACAACTATCTCTATATACGAGAGCTAGTGCCAAATGGTGTGGTGCAGCTACAATATATCTCCCCTGATGAGCAAGTAGCTGACATATTGACAGAATCACTTCCAAACAAGAAGCTTGTATACTTAAGGGACAAGCAGGGTTTGGTGGATTTATCCTCTTAGATTGAGAGGGAGGGATAGACACAAGCATTCTTTTCGTCACTTGGGAAGAAATAATGAAGGGTTGGGTAACCATATGGCATTCAATACTCTTTGATAATGTGGTAGGGCATTCAAGACAAGAGTAGTTGTGGACCGATATTCTTTTAGGATTAGCTACCCAAGATAAGAATAGTCCAATGAGAGGTCATACTCTGGGAACAACTAGGTGGGGTATGTACCTTGGAGATACAATGATGTTGGTGTCTACACATCATTGATCTCGCCAACATTGTTCTCTGATCTTGTGGAGAGATAGATTTGTTAGTCAAGGCCTTGCTATATGAAAATGTTGGTCATTATGATGCTAGACATATGGGTTACCAATCCGACTCTTCTTATGAGATCTCTTTAGATTGAGAATGACCACATACCTTCTATGAATACCTCCCTAGTTAAGAGGGATGATGAAAAATGTGTAACTAGGTTCAGTCTTCATTAGTATGAAATGTATTCTTGTATATATTAAATGAAAAATAAATTATTATTATTATTATTGGAGCATGGGTTTCATGCTTAAGTTCTTTTATTTTATAGGTGAAGCACCCATTGAGTGCTTATAGGGTTTGTCTTAGGTATAAGAGTCATTGTCATATATGGAAGACCCTATTGCCACATTGTAAATTGTAAAAGAAAATTTATTTTGTTTTGAAAATGTCAAAATACCTCCAAGATCAAGTCGGCTTACATGAGTTGTCAAGTCGACCTAAGTGAAGAGACATGTCCTCCCTTGTAGGAAGCCTATATATAAGAAGAACTCATCCACCAATTGGATCATTCACTCACTCATCTCTCATATGAAGAAAGAAGTAGCAGAAGGATGAAGAAGGAAGTGCGAAGAAGAAGTTGAAGTGTTTGGGTCTCTCTAATTTCTTCTGGGAATGTGAAGTTAGCATTTCTGCATTGGGCAAGCTTAGAAGTTCGATTTTGGAAGTAGGAAGAGCAAGAAGGCAAGCGAAGGTATCTTAGGGTTTCCTACTAACCCTAAGACTCAAATCAAGGTAAGCGAGGTCAAAGGAATAGCAACAAGAGGGAGATCGAAGTCTCCTAGTAAAGTAGCAGCTGTTGCTGGGGAAGAATTTCGAATTTACTAGGGAGGTCAAAGATATTCCAGCAGGAGGTCAAGGAATACTTGATCTTGGAGGGTACTTGTTTGAGTCTAGGTCATGGTATTCATCAATTGAAAGATCTAAAAGAATAAGAAGAGATTTTATGGGTTTTACCCTTAAGGGGAGGGGTTTTGGCCTTGGCTTGGAGCCTACATATTGTGTCACTGTTCTTACTATTTTGGTAGTTGTTTGATGTTTTTCATATTTAACTAAAAAATATCAAAGCTAATAAGTAAAAAGCTAACACAAGAAATTATCAAGTTAAGAGAATTAACATATACATTTCCCTACTGAATTCTTAACAAGGATAACCCAACTCGTCATAGGTGACAATGACTGTAGATCCTATTGCTCGCTCATATAGGGACAATAGGCTAGATAACCTAACTTGTCATAAATGACAAGGATCACACATCCTTTTTTCTGGTTGATATTCCCACCTTGACCATCAATAATCAAGTGGTAGAACACTTGCATCCTATCACTTCGGGAGGGTAGCTCGACTTACCAGTGGTAAGGATCACAAACGCCCAATTCTTCTCACCCATTGGCCAAATGGGGAGGATAATACCAAAAACCCTTGCTTTTGGATAGGATGCCAACTGGGGTATACTATGTCAAAGCTCAAACATATGGTAGGGGAGGATAGCCCAACTTGTCGTGAATGACAAGGATTAAAAACACCCTACAATGAAAATAAGCAAGATAACTCAACTTGCCATAAATGGCAAGGATTGTAGATCCTATTGTCCAAAGATACCTCAACCCCTAGAAATAAAATGGCTCAATTCCTCACCCTGGGAGCTCAAACATAGGGGAAGAGCATAGCTTAGTATCCTCGATCAGTTGGGACCCTTGCTTGGGAGGGTAACATCCATTAGTCGAAGTTTCTCTCTTAAGACCAAGAACTTCCCTTTCGGAAAATCCTTGGTGTGTATGTCTGATATCTACTCGATAGTTGAAATATCATGGAGTCTCATGGCTCCTTTCTGCACCATGTCTCAAATATAGTGATATGTGATCTCAATATGCTTAGACTTGTCAGGATTCTCTGCTAATCGAATCCCACTATTGTTGTAGCAATATATCACTGTCGTATCCAAAACCTGCTCAAACAACTCTCCAAAAGAGAATTCTCAATCATATTGACTTGCTGCCAATTATGCTAGTAGCAATGCATACTGTCACTCAAAGCAACAAATTTCAGTAACTATCTCATCCAAGAAATCATGGTAGACAGAGGGTCTCAAATCATAAATTACGAGCTTTGCAACATTCCAATATACATATCCAACCTATATACGGCTCAAAGAACATAATGTAAATCAAGAAGTAAACTCATGGTGGGAATCCATCAAAACTGTATTTGAAGAGGAGGCTCTCTCAACTGCTTCTTTCCGTCAACAAGATTCCCTTGACAAGGAAGTCCTTATCTTCCTTTTGTTACAATTTTGATCTCAAGAAGTGGAATCATCTTGGGTGCAAGGGTCAACTCCTTCTAGCACTCAATGCTGAGATGATCTTGATCCTGTTCGAATTCAATTGTTAGTTCATAAAATCAAAGACATACCTTTAGTCATGAAGAGAGATGCATGAAATTTCCATCATTTCATACATGCCAAGCCCAGGGGACTTGGTAGAATTCATATGTAACCTTCTTCAATCCAACATCATAGGTCTTATATTCTTGTTTCTCAAAGTCCTCTGAAAATACTTCTTCCTTAAGTACATCATAGAGGAAGCTCGCTTCACATACATCTAAGTCACCAGGAAACGGGACTAAGATCTCATCATAGCCTTCTTTCTCTGAGAGAATATTTCTTATCAAAATTTTGAATCATATCACAGAAGAATTAGACACTTCTACGTCTCATTTATCAATAATAGTCCTTTCATGAAGGACATATCGCTCTTAACATCGTATCATATTGTTGCCCTCAATCTACTCCCTTTGAATAGGAAGCTTCTTCAATCAACCAATGAGATTATTGTTCTTCCTTTGAGGTCTTGAGATATTGTCCATTTTGTAAGTCGTGGGATGGCTCTACATCATCCTCAATCTTTGATATGTAGGGTTTGATCCTCCCATCCATCAGATGTACCTGTGACACCAAAACAAGAGCAATAATAGCCAAGTAAATAAACATAATGAAAGTGTACCCGGTGATGAGGCATGACCTTTTGAGGTGAAAAATGGGCCTCAAAACAAAAATGTACAACAAAAATAAACTTTATAAGAACCAATAAGATTCAATATTATGATGACAACCATGGGGGATGATTCACCATTTTTGGAGTAAAAAAAAAGACTACTTTTTCAACTTGTATTTTCAACTTATCTCCCTATGATTTTACTCAAATTTTGAGCGGGAGCACTCGTTGTATGCATAATTTAATTTTTCATCTAAGGAGTACCCATGTTTCATACTTTTGATGAACCTTACTACACAGAAAATGTGAAATACATGAAAAACGTTATTGCAATCACACTTTTTCATGTATTTCACATTTTTCTTGTAGTAGGGTCTATTGAATGTATACAACATGGGTACTCCTTGGATGAAAAATTAAATTTCGCATCCAACGAGTGCTCCCTCTCGAAGTTTGAGTAAAATCATAGGGAGATAAGTTGAAAATATGAGTTGACAAAGTAGTTCCCCCCCTCCAAAACTTGGTGAGGTAATCTAATCTTATTTGATGATTTCCACTATTATTTTATAATATTCCTTAAGAGGCCCATTTTATACCTCAAAATTTCTCTAATGTATCTTTATTCTCTTAGATGTAAGAGTGACTCATTCATTTTCTTGCACCATCTCCTTCTTGGAGCTAACCCTTCCTGCACTATTCTTTAACTTGATGATCCTCGATATGGATCACATCCTCATACAAGAAGTTAGTGAAATAAATAAAATACTCATGCAGGGAGAATCACCAATAACCAAAACAAATTAACAAGAATAGTGACACAAAGAGATGAAATACATCTAGAAAGTACTTAACTTTAATATAGATTGTTGGTGGCTCTCAACTCCCTTTGAGTGCTAACTCTTTCTGCAATGCTTCCACATCACACTGATCTTTAATAAGGATCAAATTTCCTTATCCAAGACATTAGTAAAATAAGTATTCAAATATTCATAGAAGAGGAATAAACAATATTCCAAAAAATGACAAATCTAAACACGAGTAGTGTCATAACATAACCCTTGAAAATACTTATCTTTAATGAGGTTTGAAGGAAGATGTTAGCTCCCTCTAGATCCAAATTCCACGAGTCACTATTGTTCATCAACCATATGCCATTGACAAAAGAAAGTGAACTTCTTGGGAAACACCTATATCCTTCATCTTCTTTCATTAGTAGCCAAGACCAACCATGAATGTATATGATGAGCATTGAAACTACATTATACCCTTCTCCTAGGGTTTCTCTATCATAGTCTTTTCACCAATCATGTCATATCAGAAGGATTCACTCCTAGGTTTCTCTTAATTTGAATAATTGAATGGCATGTCATATCAAGAACAATTCTTAATCATACTAGGGTTTCAATGATATGGAACCTATACCATATCTAAGGCCACCTCAAGGGTTTCTCCCAAACCCTAACCTTCTCTTGTAAGAACAAAGCTTCCTTAGGGCTTCCTTAAAACTTAGCATTATTTTAAGTCTCTGGCATATTTTATTTCTTTTACTCTAATTGATCCATAGGTGTCTTCACAGGGGTGATCTTCGATGAATTTTCCTTGGCCCACCTCATATACCATATTAATTTTTCTTAGGACTAGATTGTTCTTTGTTTTCGATAAGTCCATTTTAAATTTTTCATCATTTTCATATCACATTCACACCATACCATCTTAAAAACATTAGAAATTATGTAGAAACAACAATAATTTCAAAATTGCAGGGGAACATAGAGGAACAATAGAAGAAAAGAATGCTCAAAAGGGACACTGAGATTTTGGTCAGAGACTAGGGCAAAACCCCACAAGGGGGAAAACCCATCCAAATTATTCTTCTATTATATTTTCATGAATTGTTTAGCTGAGATACAAAGTTTAATCAGAATAAGATACAACAATCATAGCTAGCCTCGCTAGGGCCAACCCAAGTCAATTCACAACTTTGTTTGTGAACTGAATGAAAAGAATATGAGAGAGCTGCTAGAAAATCACTAACATATACAAGATTATTTTTTCCATATAGCAATAGTCATATTTGTCATCCGTATTGTCACATCATCATCATCATCAAATTATTGTTTTCAAACCCCAAATTTCACTTCATATCTCAAGTTTATTGTCATTTACACATAGATATATGACATATATAGTGAGGTTGCTACAATATACTTCAAAGTCACTTTCATATATCCATATAGATCTTTGAAGAAATTTTTCACATCTTAAAGACAGTCATATATGCCAATATCAACCTTCAAGGTCAGCAAGGTCACTGCCATATCATTATCACTACTATCAAGAACCTTGTATACATAAGGTCCAAGATATATTAATCAATGCCTCAAGATACATTTCAAGAAAGCCACCGAGTGTCATGACTCAATGTATATAGATAAAAGATGCAAGTCATATGGAAATATATTATAATTATTATTTCACTACATATAAACCATATTACTATATATGATTGATGAACAATGCCACTATATATAAATGCCAATGCCACGTCAATGTACTTTGATGCCATAGAAGTGTAATATAGGAGCGATGTTGCCGGTGACATAAAATTAAGTGACCCATTGTATATTGTAATGTATGCCATTTCATTAATCAAGGCACTATATATAATTGAGACTAACCACAGAGCAATGCAAACCACTATATATATAACCATGACTTACCTTAGAGAAATTTGGCTTACCACATAGCTATGTAATTTACCACAGAGCTATGTAGTTTACCATAGAGCAATGGAGAACACAGTGTGTATATTGTTGGAAAAATACTTGGGGGGGCGGGGGGGGTGAATCAATATTCCTTAGCAATTAGAACTTTTAAATCATTTCAGAGCATTATTTAATCTTCAATTATCATTAATGTTTATGCAGTAACAATAGTGAATAAAAGAACACAGAAGGCACAAAAATTTTAGGTGGAAAACCCCCTCCGAGACAAAAACCACTGAACACTTTTCTAATAATTCTTTAATCTTCAAATCCAATTGAAAAGAAAGCACCAACTTCCTAGAACCTAGAAACACATTCTTCTCCAGCTCCCACTGGATGGACGCTCCAAACTCCCGAGATTCTTCAGTAGCCAACTGAACAGATGCCCCAACACCCAATGAGCTACAACTCACCCTAGCACCACCCTAGCACCCTGAAGTTTTCACAGGCTTGAACCTGTTGGTGACTTCATGCACCAACCTAGCACCACCCTACCACCCTATAGAAGAATAAAAGAATAATGGACTCCCGTACTAGGGAAAATGGTCCACTTTGCAATGATATAGAATGATGTAGAAGAAGAAGACACACCAAACCATAACCCCAACTATGACACAACCACCTAATGATGATCCTAGACCTCCCGACACTAGCTCTTTAACTCTTGGTAGATAGACACGTGTACAACTTTTACAATGATGCTTTTACAATGACTCTGTACAATGATACTTTTACAATGATTGTATGCAATGCTTCCAACTTGAAGACTTCATGTGGTGAACTTCTTGCTACTGTTCTGCACCTTGATTGCTACTCTTGTCATGCTATCTTTCTCACTCTTCATAACATTAGATTATTCATTGAGTCTTCTCTTGATGAATATATAATACCAGCAAAAAGTCTTTAAAGAAATACCCATGACATGATAATAGAAAAAATTACCTCATACTACAGAACATATGCCAGTGCTAAACAAAAACAACAAATTAGAATACAGATAAACTAATGCAATTAAGAGATGAACATGCATATACAGAAGATACTTACCTGTAGCCTACCTCTGCTGCATCATTTTGCTACACCTTGCTCTTTGCCACCTTAGAAAGTCTGGTCCTTTGCACCCCTTGAACTCAGTTAATCTAGTTTATTCTTGCCTTCTAGGAACACTATATTTAATATGATGTATCTCTCTAATTTTAGATCCCAAATATGTGATCTTCGGACCTGTAGTAGCCCTCTGAGTCTTCTTTCCAATGCCATAGGTCTGACCCGATTTGGACTCTTCAAGGCAAAGGTATCTCACAATGACCTAAGTATGGACTAGTTCAGTAGAGCGAACTTGTACGACATGCCACATGTGATTGTTTCCTCATTCGTCTCTAAAATTGATACACAAAAAACTATAGCCCATGTAATATCCACCACCTTTTACAGAATTACAATCCTCTTCTCAGAGAGAGAGTTATGATGATTTTCCCACGATCACTTCTTTGAGATGAAATTTGGGAGCTTGCAAAACCCTAACTTCCACAAATCACATCTCCAAAAATATAGCAAGCCAACATTTTGGTCACAACATTCATCAAGATTGCGAGTCAAATGGGTTTTAATTTCAGAATCTAATACTTCGCAGAAATGAAGTTATAGCGAAATGCCACAATCACACCTTTTGGAGGATTTATGAGATTTCTTTTTATAGAGTTGAGAGGGACTTCTATAGAGAATGTTGGAGGGATTTTAGGAGCTTAAAAAATTATTAATTATTGACTATTCAATGACCAAAACCAATTATGAGTGCCATGCCACAACCCCATAAGGTTTTAGCCCACTAACCGGGGTTACTAACTTCAAACATGAATATCTCTCAAACCATGAAGAATTACTTGGTGTGCCATAATCAACAGAAACATCTCGGTAGAATCTATCTAGAAGATCCTTGACTCAAAATAGAGTAAGTTTTCAAGTAAAAATTCCCTTGAAATATCAGGGTATCCCATGGTGCTACTTGGGTTGACATCAATGACAACCTCAGATCATCTTTAGATCAACAATCTCCCCCTTTGGCATTGATGGCAACACAAGTACTCCCCCTATGATTAAGGCACCTCTTCCTATTGCCTTCTCTCCCCCTTTGACATCAATGGAAAAGGGTAAATCCCCCTGACACACAACCATCCTGCGGACCTGTACACACTTCCACTCCCACTTTATTTTCTGAATAAGGAAAATCTAATGAGAACTTGGGAGAATCCCAAGCTTCTGGCTTAGATATTCAAATGCTTCACGAGGTAAAGGTTTAGTGAAGATATCAATGATTTGTTCTTTTGTAACAAAATATTCAAGTTTGATATTCTTTTCAGCGAATTGTTCTCTAACAAAATGATATTTTATCGGAATGTGTTTTGTTTTTAATGCATGACAGGATTCTTGGAGATATTGATGGCACTGGTGTTATCACAGAAGATGGGAATAGGCTCACTGGATTGTACTTGCAGATCTTGCAAAGTTTGTTTCATCCAAAGGAATTGAGTACAACAAGCTACCATTGCAATGTATTATGCTTCTGCTGTAGATAACGAGATTGAGGTTTTCTTTTTTCTCAACCATGATACGAGACAACCACCTAGATAGAATGCTGCTCCACTAATACTCTTACGATAGTAAATGCTTCCTACCCAATTTGCATCTGTAAAGGCTTGAATAATGAGATTGTTTCCCTTGGGATACCACAAGCCATATTCTTTTGTGCCCTTTAGATATCGAAGAATTAGTTTGACGGAAATAACATGTGATTCTTTTGGTGGTGCTTGGAATCTTGCTACTTGTCCAACTGCTTGCATAACATCTGATCGGGAGGCTGTTACATATAGAAAACTACCAATCATAGATCTGTATAACCTCTGACCCACATCCTTAGATGAGTTGTCTATGTTCAATTTGCATCCTGTTACCATTGGAGTAAGGAAAAGTTTGCAATCTTCCATTTTGTATTTCTTGAGCATTTCCTTGATGTACTTGGCTTGACATATAAATATTCCTTTCTCTTGCTGAGATAGTTGAAGCCCTAATAAGTATGTCAACTCACCAAGTAAAGACATCTCGAACTCACTTTACATCTTTTTAGCAAAGTTCTTACTTAGTCGATCATCATTGCTACCAAAGATTATATCATCCACATATATCTCAACGATTTTTAAATTATCCTTATCTATTTGTACATAAAGATTTCTATCAACAGTACCTTTCTTGAACCCTCGTTGCTGTAGATATCCATCAAGACGATCATACCATGCTCTGGGAGCCTACTTGAGACCATATAGAGCCTTCTTTAACTTGCAAACATAGTCTTCTTTTTCTGATAGTAGAAAACCTTCAGGTTGTTCAATGTAAACTTCTTCTTCTAATTCTCCATTCAGAAATGTTGACTTAACATCCATATGGTATGCTTTTATTTTTCTTGAGCATGTATAGGCGAGAAACATCCGGATGGCTTCCATTCTTGCAACTGGTGCAAATGTTTCATCGAAATCAATTCCTTCCACCTGTGCATAGCCTTTGAAAATCAATATTGCTTTGTTTCTGGTAACCTGTCCATCTTCATTCAATTTGTTCCTGAACACACATTTAGTCCCAATGACATTTTTATCTTTTGGTCGTGGAACTAATTCCTAGGTGTTATTCTTCTCTATTTGATCCAATTCTTCATTCATAGCTACTACCCAATTTTCATTTTGGCTGGCTCCCTCAAAACTACTAGGCTCAAAGGTTGCTAGAAAAGAAATGTGAGCTTGTTGTGATGAACAAATATGTCAGCCTTTTCTTGTTCCAATTCCTTCATTTATGTCACCAATGATTTGATTTGATGGATGGTTCTTTTGAATCCATTATTTTGTTCTCTTTGGAGGAGCTTCTTGTTGTTGTTCATTATATCTTGTTGATCATTATTTACTTCTTCTTTGTTGACAGTTGCTTCTTGTTCTAGAATTTTCTCTGTACCTTTTTCAACCTCTATCTCAAGCTTCAAAGATTCTATATCCTCATCATTATTTGTTAGAACACTATCTTCGTCAAATGTAACATTTATGCTCTCCACTATTTGTTTTCGTCTTAGATTATAGAATATATAGGCCTTTCTTTTGCGTGAGTAACCAACAAAGATACCTTCATCAACACGCGATTCAAACTTACCCAACTTTTGATCTCCTCTTTTGATATAACATTTGCTTTCGAAGATTCTGAAATATTTTACACTAGCCAGTTTTCCTTTCCATAATTCATATGGGGTCTTATCGCAATTATTTCTAAGAAGAATTTTGTTGATAATGAAGACTGCCGTATCAATTGCTTGAACCCAAAATTTTTCATCCAATTTTGAGTCTTTCAACATTGTTCTACCTATTTCCTGTACGGTTCTGTTCTTTCTTTCAGCAACTCCATTTTGCTAAGATGTTCAGGCTGTTGAAAATTGTCTCTTTATTCCATTTTCGTCATAGTATTGCTGAAATAATTTGGAAGTGAATTCTCCGCCATTATCTGATCTTAGACACTTTATTTTTAAATCAGTTTCATTTTCGACCAACTCTTTGTAGATCTTAAAACACTCAAATGCTTCAGACTTTTTTCTTTAGGAAACTGATGGTTGTCATCCTAGTATAGTCATCTATCATTAACATGAAATATAATTCTCCATATAAGCCTTTTGTTCCCATAGGACCACATAGATCAGTATGTATCAATTCCAATGGATGTGATGCAAAGTGTTCTTTTGTTTTAAATCTACATTTTGTCTGCTTGCCATGTTGATAGGCCTCACATAGTCTATTGGAAGGTTTTGAGATTTTCTGCATTTCTCGTACTACTTCCTTTTTGCTTATTTTGACAATATTGTCAAAGTTTATGTGACCCATTCGTTTGTACCATAACCAACTTTCATCTTCTTTAGCTAGTAGACATGCTTTAGTTGCTTTATCCAGAACATATATGTCGTTTGGAGCTCGACTTGCTATAGCCACAATTTTATCATACATGCCTTTTCTAATTTCACATTTTGTGGAGTTGAATAGCATTGTGTGTCCTTGATCACACATTTTTCCAACACTGCACAGATTTTGATTCATGTTTTCAACCAATAGAACATTCTTGGCTAGAGCATCTTTGCTTCTGGGACTAACGGTACCTGATCCTATAACATTTGAAGATCCATCATTTCCAAAGGACACGGTTCCATCCTTCTTCTCTTTCAGAGAAGCAAATTTCTTTCTATCTCCAGTGATATACATTGAGCAACCGCTATCAACATACCACACATCTTTTTTGTTTTGAGCCTTGAGAGCTAGAGCAAAATTATCAGTGTTCTTCTTCTACCATGTTCGTTCATTCTGTAGCTTCAGAGATTCTTCTGGAGGATTTGCAAGTCTGCAGTCTCTGGTTATGTGTCAAAAGTTTCGACATTTGTAACATTCAATATTACTTCTTAAATGTTAAAATCTATTCATGTTTCATTGAGCTCTAGGAGGTTCATATTTGATAGATCTCCTGGAATTTTATTGGTTCCTAGGGTACGTGCGACATTCTACAGCTTTATGACCAAATTTTCCACATGAATAACAATAGCCATGAAAAATATGTTGGTACCTGGAAGGAAATCTTCATCAGGGAATTGTCTTCCAAGGTTGTTCTTGCGAATCTTGTCCAATGAAGTCTACATGACTGTCAGATCTCATAGGTTCATTGTATTTTGTTGTAGAAGGTCCTACTTCTTCTTCTTTGTAACTAAGGCCAGTTCTGTCGTTGTAAGATCATTGATTGTTGATGAGTTCTTGCAACGCCCTTGAGTTGTTGGCATAGTTTTGGACAATTTTTCCCTTCTTCAATTCCTTACGTAGCGAGACTACTTCGGCTTCTAATGCTTCCATTTCTCGGTTTCTTTCTTCCAACTTCTTTTGAAGTGACTTTTAAATACATTTGTGTTCTTCAACTTCAATTTTGAGACCTTGAACTTGTTCTTCAAGACTATTGGAATGGATCTTCTTAGCCTTGAGCTCTTTTATAAGCTTGATTGCCTCCTTAAAAAATTCTTCTATGGTCAACCCTTCTTCTTTGTTGTTTGATACCTCTTGTTTATTGTGCTTGGCCATAAAGAATACTCTCTCATTGGCTTCTTCTTCACTGTGATTGTCTTCATTGGATGATGAGATATCTTATTTAGAGAGAAAGTTCCTTTTGAATCCTTTCTTCTTGCCTTGCTTGTTGAATTTCTTAAAGCCTTTCTTTCCTTTTGAGTTTCCATCACTTATGTTCGGACATTTTGCTGCGAAATGCCCAACCTCACCACAACTGAAACATATCAATGGAAGTTTACCTTTGAATTTTCCCTCACCAATTTTTAGTTTTCTTGTAAAGTAAGCATATTATCCATCTGAAAAACCTTCCTCATCATCTTCCTTTTCTTCACATTTGCAGGTGCAGGTGCAAGTCTTTGCCTTTGAAGGTTGTTTTTCCTTATTGGTTTTCTTAGATGCAGTGAACGCAGTTTCTAGATGCGAAGTACCCTCTTCTTCATCAAGTCTCATTTCATATGCTATGAGAGCTCCATGTAATTCCTCATTGCTGAGTTTGTCCAGATTTGCACTGTATTCTAAGATCGATACCTTTGGGTTGAATCTTCCTGGTAACGTTATAAGAATCTTTCATATAATAGTCTTCTCATTAACAGGATCTCCCAATCCTTCTATAGTGTTGGTTATTTCATCTATGTGTTGGAAGTATGCAACAATGTTGTCATCTTATTTCATTCTGAGTTGCTCAAATTTTTCTTTGTAGATTTGAAGCTTTTCTTCTTTGACATTTGAGTCAGCTGCATATATATTCTCAAGCTTATCCCATACATTTTTGGCAGTTTTACAACCCAACACCTTATGATAAGCAGATTCAATAAGTCCAATGAAAATAATATTCTTGGATTTTGCATCATTTACCAAATTATTCTTACCTTGTTCATCCGCGGTTGGTGTAAAGTCATTTTGAACAGTGTCCCATACTTTGTAACCTTGCGCCAAGTGATAGACCTCCATTCTTCCTTTCCAGAGTGCATAATTATTTTCATTTAATAGAGGTACACCATTCTTGGTATGCTCCATGATCTCCTTCCAGTTGTTAAACTGATATTGAAGGAACCAAGCTCTGGTACCAATTGTTGGAAAATACCGAGGGCAAGGGGAGGGGTGGGGGTGAATCAATATTCCTTAGCAATTAGCACTTTCAAATCTTTTCAGAGCATTAGTTAATCTTCAATTATCATTAATGTTTATGCTGTAACAACAGTGAATAAAAGAACATAGGAGGCACAAAAATTTTAGGTGGAAAACCCCCTCCGGGTCAAAAACCATCGAACACTTTTCTAATAATTCTTTAATCTTTAGCTCCAATTGAAAAGAAAGCTCCAACTTCCTAGAATCTAGAAAAACATTCTTCTCTAGCTCCCACTGGATGGACGCTCCAATGCCCAAGATTCTTCAGTAGTCAACTAAATGGATGCCCCAACACGTAATGAGCTATAACTCACCCTAGCACCACCCTACCACCTGAAGTTTTCATAGGCTTGAACCTGTTAGTGATTTCATGCACCAGCCTAGCACCACCCTACCACCCTATAGAAGAATAAAAGAAGAATGGACTCTCGTACTAGGGAAAATGGTCCACTTTACAATGATATAGAATGATGTAGAAGAAGAAGACATACTACACCATAACTCCAACTATGACACAACCACCTAATGATGATCCTAGACATCTCGACAATGCCTCTTCAACTCTTGGTAGATAGACACTTGTACAACTTTTATAATGATGTTTTTACAATTACTCTATACAATGATACTTTTACAATGATTGTATGCAATTCTTCCCACTTGAAAACTTCATGTGGTGAACTTCTTGATGTTGTTTTGCACCTTGATTGCAAAAAGTCTTGAAAGAAATACCCATGACATGATAATAGCAAAACTTACCTCATCCTACAGAACATATGTCAGCGATAAACAAAAAAAACAAATTAGAATAAAAAGAAACTAATGCAATTAAGAGATAAACATGCATATACAAAAGATACTTACCTATAGCTTACCTCTATTGCACCTTGCTCTTCATTGCCCTAGAAATTCTGGTCCTTTCCACCCCTTGACAACACTTGATCTAGTTTATTCTTTCCTTCTAGGAGCACTATATTTAATTTGATTTGTCTCTGTGATTTCAGATCCCCAATATGTGATCTTAGGTCTTGTAGTAGCCCTCTGATTCTTCTTTCCAATGCCATAGGTCTGACCCAATTTGGACTCTTCAAGGCAAAGTTATGCCCAATCTCTCACAATGAGCTAATTGTGGACTAGTTCAGTAGGGCGAACTTGTACGACATGCCACATGTGATTGTTTCCTCCTTCAGCTCTGAAATTGATACACAAAAAACTACAGTCTGTGCACTATCCGTTACGTTTTACAGAATTACAATCCTCTTCTCAGAGAGAGAGTTATGACAATTTTCCCACAGTCACTTTTTTGAGATGAAATTCGGGAGCCTGCAAAAACCCTAACTTCCACAGATCATATCTCCGAAAACATAGAGAACCAAGATCTAAATTTCGTTCACGATGTTCATTAGGATTGCGAATCAAATGGGTTTTAATTTCAGAACTAATACTTCGCAGAAATGAAGTTATAGCGAAAATTCCATGATCACACCTTTTGGAGGATATATGAGATTTCTGTTTATATAGTTGAGAGGGGCTTCTATAGAGAATGTTGGAGGGATTTTGGGAGCTTAAAAAATTATTAATTATTGACTATTCAATGACCAAAACCAATTATGAGTGCCATGCCACAACCCCATAGGGGTTTAGCCCACTAACTGGGGTTACTAACTTCAAACATGAATATCTCTCAAACCATGAAGAATTACTTGGCATGCCATATATCAACGGAAATATCTCGACAAGTAGAATCTATATAAAAGATCCTTGACTCAAAATAGAGTAATTTATCATGTAAAAATTTGCTAGCAAGATCAGGGCAGCCCCTGGTGCTGCTTGGGTTGACATCAATGACAACCTTAGATCATCTTTAGATCAACATATATGTCACTGATGTCACAGAGTGAGAAGTGTTGTCATTATGATACAAGTGTTGTCCTTGATGGAAACTCACAAGATGACAGATTATAGTGCAGCAGGTCAGTAGCAAAGAATTGATGATCATATTACAAATAATGAAGAAAGATGAGTATATACGCAGGTTCACTATATACCAAGTCACGTACATAGGCAGGTTATACGCAGGTTCACTATATACCAAGCCGTGTATATACGCAGGTTTGCTATATATCAAGTAGGGTATACATGCAGGTTATACACGCAGGTTCTCTATATACAAACACATGTATACACGTGGGATCGCTGATCAAAAGTCGCATATGCGTATGCACACACTTTCATGCACGGAAAAGTGCGTACATGTGGAAAAGCTTATTTTTGGGTCCATGGTATTTAGACCTATGGTTTTGGTCCTTGGTATAGCGTCCGAAGTGCTAAACCCAGGTATTGGGTCCCTAGTATTGGTTCTTAATGGTTTTGGACCATGGTATTGAGTAAGACCTAAGAATATAAAAGGAGAAGAAGATCATTAGGCAAAGGTATTGAGAAAGTCTTGAATATCTGATGAAGTATGAGATCCAGTATGTAGGTTATGGGTTCATGATGCTTTGCTAAGGAGGAATCTAAGCGGTTGATGGGGAACAAGATCTAAGGATAGATCGGGATCTAATGGCTTGGAATGAATCATCTCTATACGGTTTGATCATGCTTATTCTAGATTTGTATATTGATGCATGTAATGTTTTGTAAATGTTATGATCTGGGTATAACTCAAGTTTGGAATAGTTGCAAATCATGAATGAATATTTACAAACATATACGCTGGTTGACTATGATAAAAGTGCGTACATACGCAGGTTAGAAACATCTAAGTAGCGTATACCATATGAGCTATGATGTTTGAAGTTATAGGTGTTTTTGGTTGTTGATGAGTTTTGATGACTATTTACTTGTGTCAGTATTATGCATATTCAGATTGGTTGATTATGTTTAGCTTCAGTATTGATGGATGAGATCTATAATGGATTAGGATCATAATGACTTATCTTTATGTGATCTGATGAACTAGATCTGGTTGCTAACATACGTATTATTTTTGTATATGTAATGATCTGGGTATGTCTGAAGTCAGGAAGTGAAAAAAAGTTATGAATAAGTAATTAATGACATATACGCTGGTTCGCTTTAGTGAAGTTGTGTATACACGCTGTTTCAGCACTTCCAAGTAGCGTATGCACTCTGATGCATGTTTTTTGATGATACAGTTGGTTCTGAACATTGTTGCAGAGTTCAATGTTCTACTCCGTGTTCTGGTGATTGCATTTTGTTGACAGGGTTTCAATGATTTAGTATTGGGTGATTCAGAGATTGATGATGTTGATGTTGATTGATTGTGTGCTTCAATGATATTGATGGGTCAAGTATGAAAATTGGATGAAACGTGGCCTTCAGATTATGGTGTTATGCTTCAGGAGTATCCAGTCTGAAAATTTATGAAACGTGGTCCCTGGAGGAAGAAAGAGAAGGTTGTTGCCTTCTGTAGGTCGGCACCTACGTACTAGTACATCAGCTAGTACAAGAGCTAAGGGGGTGGTAGCTCCTTTCCAGTAGCAGTTGGAAAATGAGTAAAGGTTGGAGCATTTCAGTAGGCCGACACCTACGTACTAGTAAATGGATCAGCTAGTACAAGAGCTATGGGGGTTGTAGCTCCCTTCCAGAAGAGTCTAGAGAACGGGAGAAGGTTGTAGCCTTCTACACGTAGAAGCTTGTGTACTGGTATAAGACTGCACTAGCACAGAACTATTGTAAAAGAAATTTCTTATTAAAAGGAAGATTGAGACGACTTGCAGCAGGTGGTTTTCACCCACATTGGGTTTCCACCTTACATCATGGTGTTCATGTATGCTTCTTGTGTGTGATGATCTGTTCTATTTTACTACTCTTGTTTATTGTTCATATGGTTAATAATGTTCTGATGCACTCATTAAGGATCAACTAACTGAATCATAAGTTTACTGGATGTATGCTTGTTGCATTACACACAGTTGTGTATACACGCGGTTTGCCTTAACTGAAGTACCGTATATGAATCTTAATATGGAAATGAAAAAGTTATTATTGAATTGATAATACTGATTCACACCTGCCCCTCTCAGTATTATTTCCAACAATTGGTATCAGAGGAGGTCCTTTGGTAGAAGCTTGATTGCTTGAAGGAGATCCGTAGATCAATGGGAAAGAAGCTTAAGAAGAAAGCACCTAAGAAGGAGAAGACATCTCAGAAGAGCTATGACAGTGGGAGAATCGATTGGGGAATATGTGGAAGAAGCACTTCAGATTCAGAATCACTTCAGAATGAAGATGAACAAGCAAAAGAACTAGTAGGTATGAATTTGTTATACTCTGGTGATACATTTATCCATCCATTTGAAGATGATGAAAGTGATAGCGAAGCAACTGAAATTTCTCTTATGGGTAAGCAAGAAAGATATCAAATAAAGGTAGAATTTAAAAGGCTCACAGACAAAATTAGAGATCAACAAGATCTATTGAACAAAAGGGAGCGTGTCTTCAAAGAAGAAGCTATCAAACTAAAAGCTCAACTAGAGGAAGGAAACAAGGTAAGGAAGTTATTCAAGGACAAGGAAGATCAATGTCAAAAGTTGCAAGATGAAGTGACATCATTAAGAAATGAAGTCAATGAAAGGAGCACAACAATCAAGAAACTCAGAGATAGATCCAGTTACTATGAAAGTCTTGAAGCTATGATCCTCTCGCTAAAAGAATATCTTGAAGAATCAAATAAGCAGAATAAAGAACTACTCCAACCTTTTGAAAAACAAGAAAAATGAAGTTCTTGAACAAAGACATCAGTTGGAAGAAGGAAGAAAAGCTGAAGAAAACATGAAGAAGCAGTATCATGAAAAGGAGGAGCAACATCAGGTTGAGGTAAATATTCTAAAACATAACTTAGAAGAAAAGGATAAGATCTTACTATTTCAAGATAGTACTAAGATCTTGGATGATATTTGTTGAGTCCCAAACTTGCATATTTCCTACACCTTTTTCTAGCTTCTTCCCATTCATCTGAACCTCCTAAGTCATCAGTATCATTGCATATTAGTTAAAAAGGGGCATTTAAAGTGGTTTCTTGAGTATGTGTTTGTGTTGCTATTTGAACTAGATTTTTGTTTATAAGTTGCGGAATCTTGTCACTTTCCACAGCCAGCCCAACTTTTCGCAGCTGTTTTGTCAAAGTCTATATTGCAGGTGTCTTCAGGAGAATCGAGCCACATGGGCAAGTTGCCAACGACGTGGACATGGACCGAGTCCTATTGGCTCAGTCGAATTCATCATAAGAGGCCATAGTCAATGGTGGGAAAAGTGGTGGTCAACTTAAGAGTCCTACGGTGATAAAACTCTATTTTTCACCACGTGAAGCTTTGCATGGTTGTTCCTAAATCTCAGGGGACAAATTAACACCTGTGGACTACTCCATGAATCGGATCCAACAGCCACCCTCCAAATATTGAATCTTCACAGCAACCATAATGCTAAATTTCAGGACGTGGTTGTTTACGTGTCTTTTATCAGCGCAAAGTGTAGGAAAATAGTTATGTCATCCTCTGTTATAAATAATGCATTCTCATACGCATATTAGTTAGCTTTTGTAATTTAATTTTGACTGTTAACGAGCCCACTGTGCCATGACTTTATCTCTGTGTTATGGCTGCATTTTAATACATGAGAAGACTCTGTTTCTAAGCTCAATTCGTGGTTGATCGTTGATTGTCCAAGGATTGTGCAGAGGGCCCCTGCACAGGCTGAGGTCTTGTTTATTACTATATAGTTTCATGCTTTATTTCTTTATGTTCCTTATTCCATAATCATTCGCTTGTATATATATTACATTTCTTATGGTATTAACATTTGATAGTTGTCCATAGCTTTTCACGTTTTATATGTTGTTAACTGATCAATGCCTTTGTTTCAGATTACAATAGGCAACTCAGGCATTTGCACATAGTTTTCTAATGACTAATGACATGGAATTATTCTTGCCCTTCTGCTGATTCATTTCCTTTTGTTTTTAGTTCCAACACTGTGTTATTTATTTTAGTTTTGCTCATTTACTCTTCTGCAAGATAGATATTAAATTACTCATGTCATTTTCAGTTACCTCCTTAAGCCAGAGTGAGTCAAATGGTGAGGGATTGAAGTATGAATGCGTAGTTTGATATTAATTTATTTTTCTGCAAGATAGTTATTAAATTGCTCATGTCATTCTCAGTTACCTCCTAAAGCCAGAGCGAGTTGAATGGTGAGGGATTGAAGTATGAGTGTGTAGTTTGATATTAGTTTTATTTTCTGCAAATTAGATATCAGATTACTCAAGTTGTTCATGATTACCTTCTAAAGCTAGAGCGAGTCGAATGGTGAGGGGTCAGAATATGAGTTGATGTAATGTGATTTTAGTTTACTTTGCTTGCAATTTTTGGATTTCTTTGAGTTCAGTTTTTCTTATATTTTTATGGCAGCAAGGATACTGGGTTTCATGGTCACTAGCTCACTGTTGTTTAATTAGAATAGTGGCACATTTTCACTCTCTTTCAGGAATTAATTTCATCATTGCATGTTTTAAATTTTTTTTTTTTAAAGTTGAAGTTCTGAAAATCATTTTAAAGGACATCATTGCCTTGAACATTTATATCATACTTGTCTTTTAGAATTTCCATCTCACATTAGGGAATTAACAGAAATAAACCCAAAACAAAACAAAAACTCAAAAACGACAAAAAAAGTAAGGAATAGGTTATCTTGCACATATAGTGCACCGCACTTCAACAGTTTACGACTCTCGGATTGACAATTAATACAGCAATTTAGGACACTCTAAATTGACAAAACAATTACTACTCCAAGATGGGTATAAATGTTAATACTGATAAGACTAAAGTCATGATAATTAAATCAAAAAATATCAACTATGATCATTTCATTTACGATAACAATTACTTAGGTAAGGTTTCTTCATACAAATATTTAGGTATTGACATTCACCATCAACTCAACTAGAACTATAGCATTGAGAAAAGGATCATAGGAGGTTGGAAAGATTATTATGAGCTTGAAAACAATTCTAAGTTGACTGATCTTTGGGTTTGGAGTAAAAAAAGTTCCTCTTCAAGATTCTCATCACCCTTGTTATTTTATATGCATGTGAGGTGATGCAGATGCATTAGACCGAGCTCGAGAGATGAATAATTTGGGCAGATCTTAAGAATGTGGTGGACTGGACACATGTTAATGCTGGCAAATGATTTTTTTGTTTTGTTATAATTTCTGAATATTTGATTTAAGTGTAGGATTGGAGTATTCCTAAAACAATTCAAAGAGTTTAGAATTTATGAGTTATTTTTCATTGTAATGATTATCTCATGTAGTTGTATTTTCGAATTCACTCATTTGGGAGAGAAGGGGAATCAAATAACTTTCTGGAGTTTGTAAATAAAAGGGACTTCAAATGGGAGGAGGAGTGCTCTTTTCCTACCTTGGAGTATGTGTGTTTGAAGTGAATGAAAGAAAGATTTTGTACTTGTAGACTATTCACAAATCTACATCTTTTCCTTTCCTCTTTTTCCAATTGGACTGTGTGTACATTTATTTAAGATTTAGTCTTTGTTGTGACAATTTCTAAACATGTTATATGCTTGTCAAAATTTGATGGATCTATAGTTGTTTATGTGTATTTCTATTTTTTGTAACATGTCGATTTTATGAACTTTTAATGATTTAAGAATGGAAACTGAAATTGTGCTAACACTTCAGGCTATCAGAACCAACGTTGTTGTGGGTTATAGTGTGCTGGAAGTTGAAGAGACATGAAACAGATCACTTTGTCTATTACAATTTTATTTTTCCAGACGAAACTAGAACGAGACCCTGTGTTGTGCCACACACATGTATCCCCTTTGGAATTATGACATAAGGAGAAGGGGTGGTTAGTGGTTTACCAATTTGTTTGCAAAGGAGTTGAAATGATCACATGCACAACAACTATAGTGTATAAGGAAAAAAACAAAGGAATTGTGAAATCATTCTGCAACGAAGGCATTAGTAAATAATTTTACAGTGCCTACAACCAGCCAGAAATACAGAGGCGCTATGAAATAATTTTACAGCGTGAGTCAAAGAGACTAGCCTAGCAGGTTTTGCTGTCATTTTTTGGTATCATAGTGGCTCTAACATTGGTGTTGTTTTCTACCACATAGGGATATGGCTATGCGAGAAAGGAGAGCACGCGATCAAGGAGGGAGACCCGTGGCTAATGCAAAACTCTAGGAAGAGACACAGAGGCTGCAAGCTCATTTAGATGCCATGGAGGTAGGTAGGAAGCGAGATCTTAAGGCTGGAGATGACAGCAAATCGGAGGAGGAAGATGGAATAGAAAGAGAAGCACATGTGGATGAAGCTTTGAACGTTAAATTATTGAGGTCGGTGTTTAGCTCAAGTTCAAAACAAAAACCTAAATTTTCTATCTATGATGGCAGCCTAATAGCTGAGAATTTGATGGATTGGATCAATGAATTAGACAAGTATTTTGAGTATGAGGAGATTGAAGAAGACAAGAGGGTAAAATTTGTTGTAACCAGGTTTAAAGGTCATGTTGCATTGTGCTGGGAAAATGTGTAGGATGAAAGGATAAAATAGGGGACACCATTGATAAAGAGTTGGGACATGATGGTAGAAAATATGAAGGGAAATTTTTTGCCAAAATACTACCAGTTATCCCTCTACAGGTAGGTGCATAACCTCATGTAAAGGTTGTTTACAATTAGAGAATATACTAAAGAGCTTTACAAGGTGAATTTGAGGGTGGGTTATGTAGAAGTTACCCTGGAGAAAACAACAAGGTACATCAATGGTTTTAAGATGGAGATTCAAGATGAAATAAAGATGCTTTCTCCCAGGACAGTGGAAGAAGCATATTAGTTTTCCTTGAAGGCAGAAGAGAAGATAACAAGGAAGAAAAAATCAAGTAGAGGTTGTGGTTTTGCTAGAGGAAAAGGATAGTCAGCTTGAACGAGGAAAACTCCAACTCAAAAGAATGATGCAAGTAACCCAAGGAAACAAGGGAAACAAGAGAATAAAGTGACTCCAGAGGAGGAAGACCTTACCTGAGAGGTAGAGGTAGAGGTAGAGGAAGAGGCAGAGAGAATTTTTATTAGTGTTACAAATGTAGCAAGTTGGGTCACAAATCTTTTGAGTGTTGTGAGAATGAGAAAGTAGGACAAAGAGATGCATATGTAGCTCAGCCAGAAGCAACAGAAGCACAAGCACTTGTGGCAGAAAATGTATCATAGACAAGAGAAGCTTTAATGATGAACAAAGTCTTGTTGAAACCAGTCAAATAAATTATTGAACTAATGCAAAGAAGAGCCTTTTAGGACTATTTGCAAAGCTGGAGGAAAGTGTTGCAAAGTGGTTATTGATAGTGGAAGCAATGACAATCTAGTTTCCACAGAAATGGTGGAAAAACTTGGAATGAAAAGGTTGAAGCACCCAACACCATATAAAGTGCCATGGCTTAAAAAAGGTCATCAATTGTTGGTGAGTGAGAAGAGCGAAGTGGAGTTCCAAATATGCAGATATAAGGATAAGATAATTTGTGACATCATGCCAATGGATTTCTACCTGGGCCGACGTTGGCAGTTTGATAGGAAAGTGGTGCATGATGGAGAGAACAACACTTACAGGTTTGAAAATGATGGTATCAATCATACTCTTGTACCATTAAAGGAGGAAATTAAAACTAGGACAAGTAGCCCAAAAGCGTTGTTGTTAGGAGGAAAAGAATTTTTGTAACAAATGGAGAAAGAAGAGGTTAGCCATGCAGTGGTTTGTAAGCCAAAGTTAATACTTCCACACACTGAAATTGCATATTTTTCTGTTGAGATTGAGGAAATGTTTCATGAATTTGGTGATATTGTAGTAAATGATTTACTAAGTGAGATTGCACCTAAGAGAAGTCGCAGCCATTACATAGACATGATACCAAGAGCAAGGCCTACTTGGAGATTCTAGAAGGGTCCTACTTGGCCATCCAACCACAAATTAGAATTTGAAATTCCAACTCATGAGGATTTGTGAAATGATTATAGAATATGTGGATCATCAACTATGCACATCCAAAGGAGAAGAATCATGGACGAGAGGATTTTGAGAGGATTTGTATCTTACATTTTTAGGAGATTAGTTGTAACCACAAGAGAGAAATTTGGATGTAGGAGAGATCTAAAGATCTATATTTATTGTTTAATTATCCTTATTTTTTGTATAAATAGAAGTGCACCCTTCATACAAAGGGTTTTTAGTTAGCACTTGTCAATTGTAACTAGTTAGTGTTGTTGTTAGTGATAGTTGTTAGTTGGAGGTTCCAAGTTCCATCCATGTGGTTTGTAAAGTGAGGAGAGAGAATTCTTGTAATATCTTGTAATTTCATCTTTATGAAATACATACTGCCACTTTGATCTCCAAGATGTGATAGTTTGTTTAGTGTGCTTGTTGAGGAATGGAGGGTCCCCATCAACCACAGTTTGCACATCTTTGTACATATTGGTAACATAGTGTAGTTATTTTATTTCATTTCTTTTAATGCAAGTGTGATTTTACTTTCTGCAAGTGTGATTTCATTTCAGTAAGTGTGATTTACTTTCCAACATGTGTGATTTCAATTATGCAAGTGTGGTGTGATTTCAATTTTGCAAGTGTGATTTCAATTTCTTTATATTTGGTTTGGTTTGATTTGAATTAGATTGATTTAATTTGTTTTGTAAATAATTTTAATTGCATTAGATCAATCTGACCTAAAAGATAACCACCTAGTACTTATAGTACAGGTATACCTTGTCAGTTTACGAAACCCCGAGTTGACAAATTAAATGACAGGGATTTAAGTCACAATTAAATCACCCAACATTTTGGTGCCATTGCCAGGGAGGTATACATAGGTGTTTATTTTTAAGTTTATACAATTCATTATAATTACATTCATTCTTAGATGCATTGTTAAAAGCATGTTAAAATCATTTTGCATTTTATATTTTAATAAATTTTCAAAACTTCGTACTAATCTGTGTGCATGATAGGAATTATCAACCAGTTGGAGTTATTCACAGACAATTAAGGAGTTTTAAGAATGTCCTTCTAATAACTCTCTCGAATCCTAGCAACAGTTGGGATATCTTCTTCTCAAGAAGAGTATATTTTAACTGCATTCAAAAATTTATATGTATTTCCACCTCCACAAGAAGATCTTCAAGTCTCTTTTGATTCCTCTTGTTAATTTGTTGAAGAGATTGAAGAATCATGAAACGCTGTTGATAGGGAGAAATTACTAGAATTTGAGGAATGCATAATAAAGGAGGAATTCAAAGTGATTTAAACCAAGAAATGAATCAAGAATGTCATGGCCTTATTGAAAGATGGTTCCAATCAAGGATCAAATCACCTTATTTCTTAATTGCATTATCAAAACAGTTGGTTTTTCATGATTTGATGTGTTTTAATGCATATTTTTCAAAACCAAGCATGAATATCTTTTTACTCTTGTTACGCACATGGTTACACTGGAAATATGCATACACTTGAAACAAATTTTCTATTTCCAGTAGAGTAGAGTAGGATAGAATAAATGAATAAAAACCAAGTTTGGTGAAGTGTTTTTTTAAGTTTTTAAGTTAGATTTATTTTTATTTGAAAATTTATTTATTGGTGGTGCAGTAAGAGCCACCCAGCCCACTAATCATTTGCAGGAAGATGTAGAAAGAGAAGGAATTGAGAAGAAGGAGAATGAATAAGAGTTTTGAGAGCTTTTCACATTCCAATGAATAAAGAGTTTCAATATTGTTGAGTATGCTCTCTTCTTGTGCTCTTTGTGACCTAGAAGATCAGAAAAGACAATTGAACAAAGTTAGTTTTAAAATTTTGCAATACAAATTGGATAAGAAATCTAAATTCATAATCAAAATTATAATAACATGATTTTAGAAAGCTCAAAATAAAAAATAATGTCTCTAATGGATCTAGCACTGTCGAAACCCCTATTTTGACTCTTTTTTCACCTCATTTGGCCAAACATTGAGAAATATATCATTGTTTAAAGTTTTTGTCCAATTTTGTTGTTAATAAGCCTACAATTCGACCCAAACCCGGCCTGTGCACCCAGAAAATGGGAACGACTGGTGAATCTGGCCTTCCTGACCGGCGGTCGAAATTGTATGATGGTTAAAATTGCCCCCCATATCCTCTACGCCCGTGGTCATATTACACTATATATGACTAGGGGCTAGGGATTAGCCCCAACCCCTTTCCCCAAGTGCACGCACATAAAACTTAAAAAAAAAAAAAAAAAAAAAAAAAAAAAAAAAAAAAAAAAAAAAAAAAAAAAAAAAAAAAAAAAAAAAAAAAAAAAAAAAAAAACAAATTTGGATTACAATTAACAAAGAATGAGATAACATAATTGGTAGGCACTTTGATTGTATACATGAGGTCTTGGTTTCAAGTCTTGTGGAGGTTGTTCAATCATAGAAAAATTTTATCCCTCCATGAGGATGCCACATGGCAACCAATGGTTGGTCTAGGAGGCACTTCCTCATTGGCCCCACTACAGTAAAAGTGTTGACCAATAAAAAACAACCACGTGTCAACCAATAAACCAGTTGTTGTAACATATTTTGGCACACTGAAAATTTTAAAAATTCCAGTGAGAAATTGCCACTTTCCTTCTGGGCTAAATGCTGAGAGATATAATTATTATGCTTGAATGGTTTATTCTTTATATATATATTTAATTTTAATTTAAAATATATTATTTTTATAAAAATATAATTATATATTTTTATGGAAATATTTACTCTAAATTAAAATGGAGTTGTCTATAATGCGACTTTGGAGATTCCGGTGACGCAATCCGGCAGAAGAATTAGAGGTTAAATCTTGATTTGTTGCAGTTAAAATGGTTTTTTAACTGCATATTTGGATTCAGCACCCTGAAAAACCCTTGGGACGCTTTGATTGTGCATAAACTAGCTATCAAACTTGCGATTCCAATAAATTGCTGCCGGATTTTGACCGGAAAAACCCACCAGAGAAGCTTTCAAAAAGTCTCATTATAGACAACTGTAATTAAAATTATGTTATAAAAATTCGATCCTAAATTCAAACCAAGTCAAAAGGTAAACTTATGGCCCACCCACACTCATACATTTAAAACCCCCCTTTTTGCCCATACCTCGAGATATGGGCACATTAATCCAAGGGTTAAAAATAATTTTCGAACCCCCATATCTTCCGACCTTTAATTAAGGGGTGGTTCGAAAAGCTATTTAAATGGCTGCCCATTTTTATTACGTGTCATTCCCTTGTAATTTCGGACCCCCAAAGCCTAAAACCACTTACCACTACCCCCTCCGAAAACCATGAAATTTATTTGTTTTGACTTTTATAAATGTGACCGGAATGGAATTTGATAAGATTATGAAATAATTGCTAGGTGGATGGGAGGCCAAATGCAAAGATAAGTTGAAACTACATTTTACGGGAGATTCATAGATGGAAGACCCAGTTGGTAAAATGAAATAAGTGTAAAATGGTTTTATAGTGACACATGAAATAAAATTCACTGATGATGGAAGACCCAATTGGTAAAATGAAATAAGTGTAAAATGGTTTTATAGTGACACATGAAATAAAATTCACTGATGCCATAAATTTATCGAAGAAATAAAAGAGAAAATTTCATATGAAATTAATGTACAGGTGAGCAAAGATAGCATTCATGTAAATGTATTTCATGATAGGAGATTAAGGTAAAAGAAACATGGTGAAATCAATTTCCGGGCATGGTGAAATCATTTATAAGCATGGTGAAATGAATTTACAGAGAAAGGTGAAAACGAGAAACACGCCATGGATTTTAAAAACTACACATGGTTTTTTGAATCCATGGAAAGGGAAAACAATACACGATGGTTTATCAAATCAAATATATAATATATAAATAATATATATATATATATATATATATAATAATATATATATATATATATTATTATATATATATATATATATATATATATATATATATATATATATTGAAATTCTAAATCCTGAAATTCATTTAAGAATTTAATCAAATATTTGTGACAAAATAATGGATGATGAAAATCAGAAAATAACAAAAATAAAATTCACAAATGGCAAACCAATCAGGTTTAAAGGGACAGTTAGCAGATTATGGGAAAAAGGTTTCAGCCTTTTTCCAAACCTCAAGGGAATGAAGATCAGTGTTAAACACCTAACAGCAAAGGATCAACAGATTGAGGATTATGTTATAGATTTTCAGCAGTCATTTAACCCACTCCAGATCTCAAGGAAAGATACTTGCAAGCAGTTCAAAGTTTTTAGCAGATTGAGGATTATGTTGCAGATTTTCAGCAGTCATTCAACCCATTCCAAATCTCAAGGCAAGATACTTGCAAGTAGTTCAAATTTCCAGCAAACAATTTAGAGAAAGTGTTTTATTTTTAGTATATTATTCAGGATTGTATTCCATAATTATTGTAACAGTTAGGAGAGATCTTGTATATATATATATATTATTTCATTTTTAATAAATAGTGTGGGCTTTTGATGCCAAGGCTCTTCAATTTGTAATAGCTTCTATTATAGTATTTCTAATGAAAGCCTTCCGGCTCCAGTTTGACAGAATTTTGTGTTTTCTGGTCTGCCTTTCTAGTGTTTCATATCTTATTTCTACACATGTTCAAAGCATTTATAGGAAGGTATGGGTAAGTGTATATTGAGTATCAATTTATTCTTAAATCCCCTGCAAAATCATAACCCTTAGAAAGAGATTAGCTTATTGGACTATTTGTCCAAGATAACTCCTATTTGACTAGTTTTTTCTTTATGCCTTCTAATAGCCATTAAAAGAGATTAGCTTATTGAACTATCTGTCTGAAATAGCTCCTCTTAGAATTGGTTTCAGTTTGGCCTTCTTGAATACTCTGAATATGTTTTGTTGCGCTATAGAAATCTTATACACGCATCCAAATTTCCCTAGTTGTTAAGTAGTTAGTCTAACTGCTCAATTATTAGGAATCCACTTACATTCTTCTACCATAATTCTTGAAAAAGCTAAGTCATTCTGTCAGGCTAGAAGCTGACACTTTCAGAAGGGACCCTATGAGAGAGGCCTTTAATCATGATTAGGGATTATCATTGATCGCCAACCATCCCCAATTAAAACCATAAATTTGGCAATTGTGCTTCAAAGGTTGTTGTTCAGTGGCAAGTGAACAACGTTAAACAAAGCCTCATAACCAGTGAGGGAGCCCCCTCTAGTTCAAGGGCCAACTTGAACCTAAAGGCTGGTTGAGTTGGTTTCCTGGTGTAGTTTTTGTAGACAAGGATTGCCTATGGGAAATAGGTACAACACCAGCGACAAGTGTCAATCATGCATAGGCTGATGAGAGCCAGTAAAACTTTGCAAAGTGTCATGACCCAGTCAGTGTACAAATTTCTGACTAGGCATTCTTGTAACACAAAATTCATTTTTTTTTAGTTGTTTCACAAAATTATCAGAACGTGATTCTGAGAGCATGTGAACTCGGATTTCAATGAAACGAATTAGGTTGGATTCAGGGCGATGAGATCTATGTTTTGGCCTTAGTTTCAGGCTAATCCAAGAAATTTAAACTTTGAGCATTTTTTGATCCACAAGATAATGGACAATCGTGGAGCGCCAGAGAAAAAGGAAAAACACAATTACAGACTTAAACTTTCATAAAAACCCATAAATATTTAAAAATATCACTGCAATAATTGAAAATCTACCATTCGAGTCTAATTGCAAGTTGTAAAGTGGCAAGGCAGTGCAACGATCCATATTTTGGGTAGCTGCAGAATCGACACGATTCAGTAGCTTATGAAAATTTGGTTTGTGGTCTATTTATGAAGCATTAAGTGTGTGGAGAAGAGGTCTCAAGCTCAAAATTGGTTAGAAACACAATGAACAAGTCACCAACAAAACAATAACAGGTGATCCATGGTACTGATTAGGTGAAATTGCATTTAATTTTTCATTTTTGAATTTGTTTTATTAGTATTATTTCTAAGTTTTTTGTGTATATATCAAATGAAGAGGGACTAAACACCTCCCTCTTTTGATAGTCTTACATTTTATTGTAGAAATTGCTAAGTTTTTGCAGGTTCCACGACTATGAAAGAAGAGCACTATATGCACAAGTACCTTTTTTAAAGACCAAGTTTCTTTTAGAAGAACATGATCATTCAATGTAAATCAAATCCACTACACCATTTCTACTCAACACATACCAATTTTACCATTGCTACACATTTTTAGCCTATAGTCAATCCATAATTGTCCATCTCCCTACTACCAAAATTCATTTCCCTTTGCAATCTCCATATTTTCCTGCCTAACTCTCACTCACCTTTAACCCAAAAATAAAGTCATTCAACTCCCTTACAAAGTTGAGTCACCCTATTTTCCTTTTCCTTTTTGTCAAATAAACCTTACTTCAATGAAAAATTTTCATATTTAGTCCTTCAATTTATTATTTCATACTCGTGTTAGATGATGGAGGATTCATTAAGGCCTCCCTTCTAAAAAGTTTTGACCCATCGACTCCAACACATCATCTGAGATCAATACTAGAGATATTTCAAGTACCTTGAGGCTTGCATGCCTTAATGGAAAGTTCTCTCGCCAATCAACAGTGGGAATACATCAATTTCCCTTGTTTGTTGGATCTTCTAGGTGACTTGACTACGACACATCTATTCGTACCTAGTAAAATGTACTTAGGCATCTTGACTCTCATTAACATCAATGGTGAGTAGTCTCGTGTTGCTTAATGGCATTAATTAATGGTCAGTTATCCAACAATTTATTTTCTATGTTCGACATCAACACATCTATTCACATAGATAAGAATTATGCCATCAAGTGGGAATGAATGAAGACTACATGATTTCAGCAGTTTGCAGCAAGACTCAATTCAGCAGCCATAACAATAAAGATTCCAATCTCATCCTTAATTCATACAACCAAGGGAAAGAAGAAGCAAACCAGATTCTTTTACTTCATATTCCATGATCCAGCAGCAGCAACGACACTCTTCGATATACACAAATTTTCCACTTTTCAGGTAAGTGAAGGTATGTAATTTTCTAATTTTAATCATGTAATTCCTTAAATTCTAAAATTGTGATTTTGGAAAATCCCTCACCACATTCATATTCCCTTTCTCATTTCAAAAAAAATAGAAGACACCTTTAGTTGGGGGGGAAGAGATAGTTATATTTCATGCCACATGTCACATTTCGTTTCATCCTAACCAACATATTTTTCCCAAATCCACTATCATTGCATTTTGATTCAAAAAGTTTATGTTTTGCAATGATCAATTGATGAGCACATTTAATGGTTGACAGTCACTATGCAACTTAAAAAGGAATTCTCAGTTTTTTCAAGTATTTTGATGCAACAAAAAATAACAAAAGTATTGTTACACCAAAACCAATACTCATAAAAATTTTGTTGTCAGACAAAAACCAACCATAAAAAATATATGTTGCAATCAAATGTATTTCAAAGTACACTTGGCAAAAAGAATAAAATTATCAAACGATATGATTCTAAAAAGTAAAGGAGAATCAATACAAAGCCAAAGCTCATATAGAAGCAAAACAATTCAAGAAGATCAACTTATGATGAAGTGAATCAATGCAAAGTATCATGAGGACATGCAACATCTTCAGTTGGGGGGTATGTTGGGTCTCCAAAATGTCATCCACTTTCACCTTCATTTCCATCATTTTACCCTCATTCAGTAACTCTATGGCCCCATAATCTTACATTAAGTAACCATTTTCATCATCATATGGGTTTAACATTAATATTTTCCAGTCATTAATTTTAAGTATTTTAAGTGAATTTGTGATTAAATATTAGGAAATTAACATGTTTTCATATATATTTGAAAGTGTTATGAGTTTTGTGATATTGTAGGCCTACTTGAAGATTCTAGAAGGGTCCTACTTAGCCTTCCAACCACAAATTCGAATTTCAAATTCCAACTCATGAGGATTTGTGAAATGATTATAGAAGATGTGGATCATCAACTATGCACATTCAAAGGAGAAGAATCATGGATGAGAGGATTTTGAGAGCATTTGTATCTTACATTTTTAGGAGATTGGTTGTAACCACAAGAGAGAAATGTGGATTTATGAGAGATCTAAGGATCTATATTTATTGTATAATTATCCTCAATTTTTGTATAAATAGGAGTGCACCCTTCATACAAAGAGTTGTTAGTTATCAGTTGTCAATTGTAGTTAGTTAGTATTGTTGTTAACAATAGTTTCTAGTTGGAGGTTCCAAGTTTCATCCATGTGGTTTGTAAAGTGAGGAGAGAGAATTCTTGTAATATCTTGTAACTTCATATTTATGAAATACATACTTCCACTTTGATCTCCAAGATGTGATAGTTTGTTTAGCGTGCTTGTTGAGGAATGGAAGACCCCCATCAACCACAGTTTGCACATCTTTGTACATATTGGTAAAATAGTGTAGTTGTTTTATTTCATTTCTTTTCATGCAAGTGTGCTTTTACTTTCAGCAAGTGTGATTTAATTTCAGTAAGTGTGATTTAATTTCTAGCAAGTGTGATTTCAATTATGCAAGTGCGGTGTTATTTCATTTATGCAAATGTGGTGTGATTTCAATTATGCAAGTGTGATTTCAATTTCTTTATATTTGGTTTGGATTGATTCGGATTAGATTGATTGATTTGTTTTGTAATTAGTTCTAATTGCATTATATTAATCTAATCTGAAAGATAACCACCTAGTACATCTAGTACAGGTATACCTTGTCAGTTTACGAAACCCTGGGTTGACAAATTAAATGACAGGGATTTAACTCAATAGAATCACCCAACGTAAGGTATGTACTAGAAAGGTTGCAGCAAGAGAAACTATTGATTAACTTGAAGAAATGTACTTCCATGGGGTCTGAGTTGGTATATTTAGGCTTTGTCATTTCAAAGGATGGACTGAAAATTGGTCCAGAGAAAATAGAGGTGATTGTAAGTTGGCCTCCACCCAAGAACATTTCAAATTTAGGAGCTCTCATGGCCTAGCTAGCCTCTATTGGAAGTTCATCAAGAACTTCAGTGGTATTTGTGCACCCGCTATTGAAATGATAAAGAAAGATAGACAACCATTTTGTTGACAATGATAGCAGAGAAAATCTTTCAGCTCTTGAAGAGGAAGATCACCGAGAAACCAGTGTTGAAACTATTTGAATTCAATCAGATTTTCCAAGTCATATGTGATGCCAACGAAACAACAATTGGAGAAGTATTGTGTCAAGAAGGTAAATTTGTTGCATATTTAAGAAAGAAGTTGAATAATTCAAAACATAAATACTCCTCTTATGACAAGGAATTATATGCGGTGGTTGAATCTTTGGAGCATTGGAGACATTATTTGATGCCCAGGGAGTTTGTTATGTTCTCTGACAATTTTGGGTTACAGTATATAATGCAGCAACACAAGTTGAACCATAAGCATGCCAAGTGGGTGGAATTCCTAAAAAAATTCACATTTATTCTGAAACATGTGAGTGGGAAAGCAAACAAGGTAGCCAATGCTTTAAGCAGGAGTTTGATCGTGCAAGAGTGCCATGTACAAAATTTGGGCTTTGATTATTTGAAGGAATTGTCTGATTTTGATGCTGATTTTCGAGAGGCCTTTGAAGCATGTAAGAACCCATGAGCAGAGATAACAACCCGTGGGAGTTTATGTTGCGGGGTGGTTTGTTGTTCAAAAAAAACCGATTATGTATTCCTAGTTTTTCTATGAGAGAGAATCTTATACAAGAAAAGCACAATGGAGCATTGGCAAGGAATTTTGGGGTGGACAAGTCACTTGGGTAGCTAGACCATTTTTATTTATGGCCAAAGATGAGGGAAGATAAACATAAGTATGTGAGAAAATGCAGAGTGTGTCAGCGTGAAAGGGATGAGTCAAAATGTTGGACTATATACTCCTTTTCCCATCCCCAGCAGGCCATGGGACTTGGTGAGTGTGGACTTTGTATTGGGTTATGAAGGACGCAACAAGGCAATGAATCCATAGTTGTAGTTGTGGAAAAATTTACAAATATGGCTCATTTTATCCCGTGTTTCAAGGCTAGTGATGTTACACATGTGGTTCATTTGTTTTTCAATGAATTTTTCTAATTACATGAATTGCCAAAGAATATAATCTCTGACAGTGACACCAAGTTCACAGGGAATTTTTGGAGGACCTTGTGGAATAATCATGGAACAAAATTAAACTTTAGTTCAGCCTATCACCCACAGTCTAATGGGGAAACTTAACTCAGGAATAGGAGTCTTGGAAACATATTGAGGAGCCTTGTGGGTAAGCATCACAAGCAGTGGGATCGTGTGTTAGCTCAAGCTCAGTTTGCATACGATGATTCGCCAAATAGGAGCACGGGGAAGAGTCTATTTCAGATCTTGTATGGAATGCATCCTAGAGGAGTTTGTGAACTGAGATATTTGGGAAAAGTTAAGCATAGGAGTGCTGATGCAAAAGATTTTGTAGCAGCAATGAATGACTTACATGAGGAGATAAAACAAAAGCTACAAGACAATAACTACAAGTACAAACAAAGAGAATATTTAAGAAGAAGAGAGGTAAACTTTGAGGTAGGGGATATGGTCTTAACCCACCTACGAAATGGCAGATTCCCAGGAGGGGAATATAATAAACTCAAAATGAATAAAATAGGACCTTGTAAAATACTTAGAAATTTTTTGACAAAGTGCTTATGAATTGGAGTTACCCTATTTTTCATGTGGTTGATTTGTATCCCTATACATCTGGTGATGAAGATGTATCTACAAAAAATGAGGTCAATGGAGAAGTGAGTAAACAAATATGGGTGAAGCAAATACCTATGCCAGAGGGTTCAAAAGCTAAAAGAATTTTGGACACTAGAGTTGTACATCACACAAGGGGGAAAGAGTATTGGGAGTTTTTGGTGAAGTGAAAGGACAATCCGATGGAGTGTTCTACATGGATGAGTGTTGCAACCCTACAAAAAGAAGGTTTCTTTGTAGAGGACCTTATGAATAGGAGCTCATAAACTTTATTTTCTTCCTGGGGAATCTAGTATAGGTGTATTAGACCAAGCTCGAGAGGTGAAGAATTTGGGCAAAGCTTAACAATGTTGTGGACTAGCCACATGTTAATGCTGGCAAATGATTTTTTTGTTTTGTTAGAATTTTTGAATATTTAATTTAAGTGTAGGATTGGAGTATTCTTGAAATAAGTTGAAGAGTTTATAATTTATAAGTTATTTCTCATTGTAATGATTAACTCATGTAGTTGTCTTTTTGACTTCCCTCATTTGGGAGAGAAGGGGAACCAAACCAATTTTTGGAGGAGCGCTCTTTTCTTGCCTCAGTGTATGTGTGTTTTAAGTGAATGAAAGAAATATTTGACACCTATATAGTATTCACAAATTTGCGTCTTTTCCTTTCCTTTGTTTCCAATTGGACTATGTGTACATTTATTTAAGATTTAGTCTTTGTTGTAACAATTTCTGAACACATTATATGCCTATCAAAATTTGATGGAGTTGTAGTTGTTTATGTGTATTTCAATTTTCTATAACCTATGGATTTTCTAAAGCTTTAATGATTTAAATTTGGAAACTAAAATTGTGCCAGCACTTCAGGCTATTAGAACTATTGGTGTTGTGGGTTATAGTGCGCTAGAATTCGAGGAGACAAGGAACAAAGCACTATGTCTATTACCCTTTTATTTTTCCAGAAGAAATTGGAACAAGGCCCTATGTTGAGACACACACATGTATCCACTTTGGAATCACGACATAAAGAGCAGAGGTGGTTAGTGGTTTACAAGTTTGTTCTTAGAGGAGTTGAAGTGATCACACACGCAATAGCTACAAAGTAGAAGGTGGAAACAGAGGCGCTTCAGAATCATTATGTAGCAAAGGTGTTATGAAATAATTTTACAGTAGCTACAGCCAACCATAAAATCATAGTCACTACGAAATAATTTTACAGTTCCTACAGCTAGCTAGAAAAATAGAGGTGCTACAAAATAATTTTACAATGTGACTCAAAGAGACTAGCCTGCCAAGTTTCGCTATCATGAGGTGTGGGGCTGGAATATATCTAGAGAATCATGGAGAAATATTGAAATGGTCCAAAAGAAATTTATAACTTACAACCTCAATATTAAAGGTAATACTCCCTACCCTATTTTCTTGATTGAATCAAGTCTTTCCCCCATTGAAAGCATGGCTATGTTTAGATATTTGATGTATAAGAAGAAGTTATGCAACATGGAATCGAAGAGAATATTGGAATAAATACTGAGAGGGGGGGGGGGGGGGGTGTGAATCAATATTAGCAAGTTAACAATATTACATTTCCATATATAGATTGATATACGCTACTTCTGTTAATGCAACTTGCGCGTATATGCAACTGTGTTTAGAGCAACCAGCGTATACCTTGCAAACTTATAATTTAGTTAGTTGATCTTTAATTTGTGTATCATAACCATATAAACAGTAACCAAGTGTAGTAAACAAAACAGGCAATCACACACATGAACACAAGATATAAGGTGGAAACCCAATGTGGGTGAAAACCACCTACTGTAATCGTCTCTATCTTTCTTTAATAAGAAACTTCTTTTTACAAATTTTGTACTGGTGCAGTCTTATACCAGTATGAAGGCTTCTACCTACAGAAGGCTACAAACTTCTCTCATTCTCCAACTTTTCCTGGAAGGGAGCTACAACCCCCTTAGCTCTTGTACTAGCGAATGTGTTTGCTAGTACGTAGGTGTTGACCTACAGAAGGCTACAACATTCTCTTTTCTTCCAGGGACCACGTTTCATAAATTTTCAGAATGTATCCATTAATAACATCAATCAAACATCAAATATATCTGCATCAACCAATCTCCTTTGTACCAACCAAAACGGAATCAAACAATCACTTTTCTGAATGTTGTAACCAGAATACAGTAACAATAACCAGAACTCAATCCAGAACCCAGAAAACTACAATAGTAAACAAAAGTAGCTAAAACATATTTTATGACATGTATGCTACTTCAATGTGTTGAAACTGCGTGCATATGCACTTTTCTCAAGGCAGACCTGCGTATACGCAGTTTTGAAATGCCGAACCAGCGTGTATACACACCTTTACTATAATGAACCTGCGTACAGATCTGTAAAAGATTATTTAACATTTTCCACTATTCAAACATCAGTTATACCCAAGTCATCAGATTTACAGATTACGACATGTGCCAATTATTCAGATAAAATATCAAAACCACACAAAGATACTTCTCTTCAAGCCTTAAGATCTTGACCCATCAATAGAACTTAACGCTTAGGTTCCTCCTTGATTCAGATCCAGCTATGCACCATAACCCAATGACCAGTATTCTAGATCTTACTCTACATTAGATATTCAATACTTGAGTGCCCTTGCCTAATGATCTCCTCCTCCTTCTATAGTCTTAGGCCTTAATACCATGGTCCAAAACCACTTAGAAACAATACCTTGGACCAATTACCTGGGGTCAACACTTCGGACAAGATACCTTGGACCAATACCATGGGTCAAAATACCATGGTCCAAATACCACGGACCAAAACCAAATTCTCCAACATGTACGTGCCTTTCCTTGCGTTAAAGTGCATGTATACGCATACATGCCTTTTGGTCGGCGAACCCGCGTGTATACGCGGCTTGGTCAAGGGGAACCTGCATATATCTCTTTATCCTTCATTCTGTGAGCCTAAATTGTGATATGTCATCTAAGTGAGTTGCCATCAAGGACAACGCCTGTGTCATAGAGCCAAACCTGTGTCATAATGCCAACAATCTCCCCCTTTGGACTTGATGGCAACCCCAAGTCACTCTCCCCCTTTGTCATCAAGGGCAAAGGGTTATGCTCCCCCTGAGTACATGCTGAATTCTCAGATATGTTGAAGTGTGTTGTTCATGCTCCCCTTGACTGTAAGCAAGGCCTGCAAAAAGATGTTCTACAAGAAGAACATGACTCTATACATCATAAATGACCTTCCTATCACCAAAGACTCATACATACATCCATATCCCATCCAAGTGGGAAGATTGACTCATCCACCCAACCAAGTGGGGATACACCAAAAGTTTATACATGATAAAACAAGAACATTACATCATCCATCCTAGGCATGGTGGGGAAACAAAATAGGTTGTTACATGACCTTGATAATAAAAGATATACATAACATAGAGACAAAATATCTAAAACAAGACTATGATAGTCATCAACAACTATCATCAGCAGCATTTGTCAATCACCATCCAGTCCAGCAACCATGATCTCCCTCTGCACCTGTTCCACCTGAATAAAAAAGAACTGTGAAATTGTACCAAGATCTTCTAAGATAATTCCAACCATGAATTATTAGAAGTATATGCTCCCCCTGAACCTGTGCTAGATGATCACTATCAGACCCATATCAGACCCTTTTCATCTTGAGTTTGGCCCAATGATATTCTTCAAACCAACATATATGTGGTTATATCCACAGCGACCGGCGTATGTACATGGATACGCTTCGTGAAACTCATGTACAACCATTGTTCTCTGAAACAGATAAGTGTCAACGACAAGATGATGCATCAACTACTCCCAACTTCTATCTGAGGTATTCAAATGTCTCTCTGGGTAGTGGTTTAGTGAATATGTCAGCCACCTATTCCTTGCAGGGAACATACTCCAATTTGACCTTTTGTTCAAGCACTTGTTCCCAGAGAAAATGATATTTGATAGGTATGTGCTTGGTCTTAGAATGCATGACTGGATTCTTTGAAACACTGATTGCACTTGTATTATCACATAGAATGGAGATGGGTGGAGTACATGCGATCTGAATGTCTTGCAATTTTTGCATCATCCAAAGGAGTTGTGTGCAACAAGATGTAGCAGCCACATATTCTGCTTCACCTGTAGATAATGCAATTGAACTTTGTTTCTTGCTGAACCAAGACACTAATCTAGAACCCATATAGAATGCACCACCACTAGTGCTTTTTCTATCATCCACGCTTCCTGCCTAATCTGCATCTGTATATGCATGAAGTGTAAGATCTGTATCTCTAGGATACCATAAACCAAAGTTTTGTGTTCCTTGAAGATATTTGAAAATCCGTTTGACTGCTTGAAGGTGTAATTCCTTTATATTTGCTTGGAATCTTCCAACTATTCCCACTGCATGCATGATGTCTAGTTGGGTACCTGTTAGATAAAGTAGACTACCAATCATGGATCTGTAGGTTGGTTGATGTACTGCTGTTGATTCATCATTTGAGCTAAGGCTGCATCCTGTTACCATAGGGGTACATACTGGTTTAGAATCTTCCATGCCATATTTCTTCAAGATCTGCTTGAGGTACTTGGTTTGTGATACAAAAATACCATATTTATTTTGTTGAACTTGTAAACCAAAAAAATATGTGAACTCACCAAGCAGGGACATTTCAAATTCTTTCTTCATTACCAAAGCAAAGTTTTGACTCATGGCTTCTTCATTGCTGCGAAAAATGATATCATCAACATACACAACAAGTATTAGCAATTTATCATTGTCAATTTTTATATATAGGTTGCTATCAGCTGATCCTTTTGAAAAACCTTGTTGATGAAGGTATTTGTCAAGACGATAATACTAGGCCCTTGGAGCTTGTTTTAGACCATAGAGAGCCTTTCTGAGTCTTCATACAAGTTTTGGATCATTTCCAAGGATGAATCCATATGGTTGCTGAATATATACTTCTTCTTCTAGGTCTCCATTAAGAAAGGCAGATTTCACATCCATTTGATATACTTTGAACTTCTGAAAGCTAGAAAGAGAAAGGAACATTCTTATGGCTTCAAGTCTAGCA
>APFE030776219.1:259703-335184 GCA_000404065.3 Pinus taeda
TAAACTATTAATAATAATTATGATATCCATATTAAGTCTAGAATTATCTCTCTTGGCCCTTGATATATTCAAATTTATGTTGGATTTAAACTAGTATATGTTTAGGGACTCTAAGGAGGCTACATTTTGGTGGAAAACAATAAAAATCTGGCACATTTTTGGCAAAATATGAACTAAATTTTAGGAACCGTGAGTTACAACTGAAAAACTTTGAAACTTTGAGTGATCAAAAGGTTTTTGATGATATTAGATCAATTTCCACAATCAAAAACACAATTCAAACACTCACAATTAAAATAAAAAAATTAAAAACTTAATAAAAGTAATTAGAAAATATTACCCAAAAATTGATCTAGCCATTAACATACACATCATCTAATATAATATTTTAGATCTAATGCAGCTACACACCTTCTAATATAATATTTTAACTTTAAAGAAAATACACATTATCTAATATAATATTTTAATTAAAATTGTTTATTATTGAAAACCATAAATGAATTTCCTCTCGATGAGCCATGCGAGATGCCCACGGAGTTTATGATGGATGGCTTCGTCCATGGAATGTATCGCACTCGCACGGGGTCCACCTTATTTGTTGTTAGGCATAACCAACGGTAACATACATACGAGGAGAAATCGCACCATATCACACACCGTCCACCCTCTTTCTTGTTAGGCATAAGAAACGGTAACATACATATGAAGAGAAATCACACCGTATCACACAAACTACAACATAAAAGAGAAATAAAAAAAATGAGTGATGGCATGCAACCGCATGATTGCATGTATTAGTTGTACGATTTGGCTTAGCTTACAACTAATAGTATGCTACTCTTGAAATGTAATCTCAACTAGGTAACTCGAATTTTCTGTGTGAGAAAAAAATTTTGGGTTAAATTTTCTATGTGAAAAAAATATTGTAGGTTGATTGATGATCACTTAGTGTTGAAAAAGTTACACCCACAGCTTCATCTCCACTAGTTCTTGTGATAGTAAGAACTAGCTAAACTCACAATAACTCAAATTAAATAAGTGACAAGGTCCATGTCACCTTACTTAACTACCTCCAAGTATTCTGTTGAAATAGAAATTCGAATTTTAATCTAGTTTGACGAAGGCAATGTCAAAACTAGATTTTCTTGTTTCATTTTCAACACTCCTTGTGATAAATAAATAGATTATCACATGTCCCAATCCATATTCTATGGAACTCAAATTTTCCTCTGGACAAGGCCTTTGTCAAAATATTTGCATCTTGTTCCTCTATTGGAATGTACTACAACAACATAATTCACCTTTGCACACAATCTCTTAGATGGTGATACCAGATATCTATATGCTTGGATCGATCATGAAATACTAGATTCCTAGAGAGTTTGATACAACTCGGATTCTCACACTAAATAGTTATAGCATCCATCCTCTGAAAAATAACACAAAAAGAACCTTTTGTAGGGTTTAATCCCGTACAGAAATTACGTGCATACGAATTCTAAATCACGTGAAAAATAAAAATGCGAGAGCATAACAGATAAAACACATATACACAGAAATTTCCCACTGGATCCCAAAATCGGGACTACCAGCTTGATTTTTCATTATATTCCTTTCAATGTTACAATACATATTTATACATGCCGAAGCATCCAATACCATGGACCGAAAAACCATCATGTCCAATACCATGGACCAAAAAAAACCATCGCATCCAATACCATGGACCGAAAACCATCGCGTCCAAAAAACATGTGCGAAAATCATGCACAAAACCATAGGTGGGTCCGCCCAACCTAACATAAGGTCCAAAACCAAAATTTTCCGGGGCGCTGCCCCAGACCCCATAAAGTGGGGTTACGGGTACCCCTCAAACCCCCTGTTAACTATGTGGAAAGAATATAATACAACCCAACAAACATACGATAAATAGCTGGGTTCTGAACGGAATAAACGACAGTAAGTTGTAGGATGATGAGTTGCAAATCTATCCTGACAACGAGTCGGTGTATGCCATGTGAAATGGCATCAGAGAGAAGTTCAATCAACGCACTATACTCAGTGATGTTGTTCGTCGATCGACCAATACATATCCCCCTGAAACTCACTAACTCGCCGGTTGGAGCAAAAATGGCCCAAGCCGCAGAAGATAAGTTCCACGTACTACGACTAGCTCTGTTGGCATACCCAACAAATGGTTCCAAAACGTCTTCCATCTGCAACAAAAGCGAAGCGGATTACTTAACCAAAATGACAACTCTAAAGGAAAACAAAAATGTAACAAAACAAAGAGATTACTACACTTAATCAAGCATAGTAACGTTTAAGATACAACCCGTTTCGGGGTTGCGACAGTGGAATCCCATCATGATCGACCAGCTCGTAGCTCCTTTTGTCAATACTCGTTTAACAATGTAAGGGCCCATCCATAATGGTTCGAACTTACTTGCTCCCAATTTATTAGAGTCCTGATCGTAAAGCAAGACCAGGTCACCTTCTGAGAAGACACGAGGCTTGACATTTTTGTCAAATTGTGCCTTGACACATTTCTTATGAGCTTCGTTAGCCAGCGTAGCGTCACAATGGGTTTCATCCAAGTGGATTAGTTCTAAGAAACGAGCCTCTTCCTCCGAAGTTTCGGGAAGCAGATCAATTGTGAGCTTGAGAGAGGAAATTTCACACTGAATTGGTAATACAGCTTCCAGACCATACACCAACTGAAAAGGCGTAAATCTGGTCGCATTTCTCACCGAAGTCCTATATGCCCACAGAGTTGAGTACAGGATTAAATGCCAATTCCGTTTGTGGACTCCAATCATTCTCTGTAGCATGCGCTTAAGGACTTTGTTGATTGCCTCAACCTGTCCGTTAGCCTGTGGATAATATGGAGTAGAACTATCATGGGATAGTCCTAATTTGGCAGTCAATTCAACCATCATGTAATTGCGAAAATGTGATCCATGATTTGTGACTATAGCATGTGGAACACCAAATCTAGAGACTACATGATTAAAAAAGAAAAGAGCAACCGTTTCGTCGCTGTTGTTTAATGTAGGCATCGCCTCAGCCCATTTTGTAAAATAGTCGACAGCGACTATAATATACCCATGCCCCCCGGCCGAGGTGGGGTTACATGTCATGAAATCTACGCCCCATTTAGTGAATGGCCCAATAGCAACTAATGGATCCAGTGGTGCAGGTGGTAATCTGGTTTTGTGATCAAAAATCTGACAAGCATGGCAACTTCTGACTGTAATTATGCAATCTTTGAATATAGTGGGCCAGAATCAACCAACTTGTAAGATATTTTGTGCAATAGCGTAACCAGATAGATGCCCCCCACACACACCTGAATGACATTCATTCATGGCTTTTTCGGCCTCCTCCTGCATGAGGCAGCTTTGCAGAACTATATCGACACCACAACGGTAAAGTGCATCACCGATGATCATGTAGTATTTGGCTTGGTATCAAATACGCCGCTGTTCAGAGTGAGAGGTATTAGGCCTAAAGGTTTGGATTTGGAGATACACCAGTATATCTCCATACCACGGATCGCTTGATGATATCAGAAACAGAGTCTCATCCACGATTGATGTTTTAGATGTTGAAACATTGGATGATGATGGAAGGTCACAAAGTAACTCTGCGAAGGCGAGAGACTTCTTTGATTTGGATTTGGTGAATTCTAGATCAAACTCTTGCAAAATGGCTATCCATTTGGAATATTTTCCCCCTAGTAATGGACACAAAATGTAGGTCATAGGGTTGCAATCTGACACAATGGTAGTTTTGCGAAAGAGAATATAGTGTCAAAATCTTTGTATTGCTTGAATAGCTGTTAAAGCCAGCTTTTCGACATAGGAGTACTTGCTTTCCATATCATTTAGGTTGCGGCTTAAATAATAGATAGGATGTTCTATTCCATTGTCTTCTTGCACTAAAACCATGGTAATGGTTGTATCTGTAGCGACGAGATACAGGTTAAAGTATTTTTGATAGTCAAGAGCGTACATTAATGATTCTTTTATCAAAGGAAGCTTGCGCCACTTGATCCCAATGGAAGGGTACTGCTTTCTTCAAAAGACGCGTATAACCTTTAGCGAGTTCGGCATAATGTGGAATGAACCTCCTCAGAAAGTTAGCTTTCCCTTGGAGTTTCTGAATCTGAAGAAAATTTGAAGGTGGAGGCATGTCAAGCATTGCCTGAACCTTAAATGGGTCGAGCCGAATTCCGTCCTTAGAAACTACAAAATCAAGTAATTGAACAGAACCAACACAAAACACACACTTATGCAGATTGAGTCGTATTTTGTAGTGTCGGCAACGTAGAAATATGGCTCTCAAGTGTTGCGAATGATCAGTCCGCTTTCGCGAATGAGCCAGTAGGTCGTCTAGATACAGTTGAACAATGTGCTTGATGTCATGAAAGGCGTAGTTCATTGCCCTCTGAAAAGTTTCCCCTGCGTTATTCAAACCGAAAGGTAGTTTACAATACGCGAATGTGCCCCATGGACATATAAATGCAGTCTTCGACTGGTCCTATGAGTGGATATTGATTTGATTGTATCCGGAAAATCCATCCATGAATGAAAAGATTTCACATCCAGCACATTCGTCAATTATCTAGTCGATGAAGGGTGTAGGGTAGTTGTCTTTTGGACACGCTTGATTTACATCCCTATAATCAACGCACACTCTAATTGTTCCTTGCTTTTTCATCACAAGAACAATGTTCGATACCCAATCAGTTAGAGGAACAGGGTAAATGAAACCAGCATGCAGAAGTTTTTCAACTTCTTCCTTAATGGCAGCGGCTTTCTTCGGTTGAACAGGTCGAAGCCGTTGTCGTACCGGTTTGACATCTAGATACATCCTGATTTCATGTTCAACGATTCTCGAGTCAATGCCTGCCATTTATTCATATGACCATGCAAAGACATATCTGAATTCGCGAAAGAGAGCGCAGTATATTTCCAATTCTGAAGGAGAACAAGATTTTCCAACATGAATATTCTCTACAACATTAGGTTTGGCTGAGATATTAATGGCGATAGTTTCTTCAATATTGGAAAGATTTCTCTCGGAATCCACTGTATTTATAGTATTTGATAAAAAATAAAAAACTGAAAGATGATTAAGGTCGCTTGAATAATCTTCATTGTTATCTTGAAGGTGGGAATGATGTTGGTAATCTTCCCACGATGTGTCTCATATCATCATCGACTGAATGATTCCTTCGTCTATAGAATGTATACGAGACCAAGAATCGGAAGAGGTACCATACTCTAGAGACCTATCTATCCAAACACTCATTGAGTGTTGATTTGGGTTCACCTCGCGATGATCCACACTATCAAAATGGTCAGAGTTCTTCTTTATCTTAGAAGATGTAGAAGAGATCATATGACAGGTTTCCACTGTGGCCACTTCTACCAGATTACTTGGAGGCGGGAGGGGAAAAGCACCCATTAAGGAAGGGTCTTTTAGGAGACCTACTCTGACATTTTTAAGCGATTGAGAACTTCCATGGATCAATGGAATGCTTCCAGTAGCTTGTGAACTATTGGGGAAAAGGGTTAGTTGGTCAACGATTGTAATTACACCTTGGAAGGGAAATGCAATCTTTCTAAAATATGTAGACACAACAGCAACCATAACATAAATCCAGGGCCTTCCCAGCAAGATATTATAGTCAATGTTTCCATCAATGACTTCGACCTCAATCTCTATTGTCTTGCCCCCCAGTTCAACTTGAAAGTTACTTAAAATCCCATACGGCGTGTATGTTCTTCCATCGAATGCTTTTAATGTTGTTGATGATCGCGACAAGGGTGGTGAACCTAAAGTTTTCCAACAACTCATTGACATAATGCAAGTAGATGCCCCCTCATTAATGATCATTCGATGAACAGTTTTATTGAGGGCTTTGACCTGTATAAGGAAAGCGAGTTGGGCTGGTAACTGAGGTTCGTATCCTTTATAGTTAAAGGCCACAAGATTGGAATTCGTTGGATCAATCCCACCTATTGCTGATAACAAATCCTGCTTTTGGGAGGGGCAATTCTGTAGTACCTCAAGGGTCAACATAACAGATGGTGATTGAGCCAGATCCTCCACTATATTATAATTTTGTGCTGCTCGAGCACGAGGATTAAATGTTGATTTATGTACTACTCCCTTTGGCAGCTTTATAGTTAATTCAAGAATGATGGGCGGAACAACTTCTGGTGAAGTTGATGTCAAACTACTGGGTTGATCTTTAGCCTTGTATTTCAACGACTGTGGATTCCCATAATATTTGTTCCTTGTCAATATCAAAGCATCATTTTGTTGTTTCGAGATGGATAGCATAAGCACTTGTCATGTGGAAGCATGATCAATAGCAAAAAGATTGGTTTCTGGATTTGGAAACGGATCAGTCAACACCATCGAGGTACTTGAAGTTTTTAAAAATTTTGCAACCTCAGCTCGATGTGGACAATCTTTCGTGAAATGCTCATCATTACATATATAACATGGATAACGAGGTTTCTTTTGCCCAGTAGGTTTTTCAGAAGATTTTTCAGGAGTTGAATTCTCTTGTTTCTTCTTATTATTTTTCCCTTTCTTCTTGCCCCCTGGTTGCTTTGGATTCTTGCCTTTGTCAAATGACACGACATTAATATCCGAGGCAAGAGGTTTATCATTTTCTTTTTGAATAGAAACTACAAGGGCTTTACCAGATGGAGCCTTTGCGGTTTGCATGCTTGAGCTACCGATCACACCATTGCCAACGTGAGAGTCCCTATTTCATTTAGGAGGAGGAGGAATGGAAAATTCTGGTCTAGGAGTGTCAGGAATTTTGTCGTAGAGTGTGCCAGATTGAGTATAGATCAAGTCTAAATATTTTGCACGAGCAATGACTTGTTCTTCAGTGACAACTCCTCCCTTCGCCACATCCTCAGTAATAGAAGGCAATAAGGACTTAATAAACCACTCAGCTAGAAGCTGATCAAGAACATACGTTTTTACCATTCGACGACGATGTCGCCACTCGTGAATATGATTGGATATGTGAGTGGCCGTGGTTTGTTTAAAATTGGTAAGGAGTTCTATTCCCATTTCGTACCTTATGGGTAACTAGAAGTGGGTTAGAAAAGTAGTGGCAAGGGCGCTAAAGTTAACAAATGAAGCTCTAGGCAATTCAATATACCATTGTGTTGTCAGACCAGTGAGCGTTCTCTAAAAAAGGCAAAGCCTAATCAAATCATAAGTTAAGGTGTTAGATGAGCACCACAAATGAAAATTCATTACATGATTCGATGGATCTTCACTTGGATTTCCATTGAATTTAGGAATATCGGAGGGAAGTTTATGAGGAATCACTAGCCACCAAGGGGCGTATGCAATTGGATCATTCGTCAGCTGGTTCAAATCTGGTAATTTTAGAGTAGCTACAAAAGGCAATTGTTGATTCAGGTTAGGTGAAGCATACCCAGGATAAGATGGAATCGCCTCAGTAGTAGGTCTTTGCATACCAACATAATGTATCTAATGCTAGTAACTCTGATAAGGTTGTTGGTAACCATTATAGTATGGGTGTTGATAACCATTTTGAAAATGCAGTTGTCCATTACCTACAAAGCCTTGTTGCTCAGGTCCTCAGTATGTTTGGTGGAATTACGGATGTTGATATTGTACCAGCCATGGTTGTTGGACCATTTTCTGTTGCCAAATACTAAAAGATTGACCAAGATGTGAGGTGATAATACCCGTTTGACCCTGAGTCATTCCAGGTATGGAAGCACTAACTTGAGGTTGTGATTGAGCTGTAGAGACAATAGGCTATCGTATTGCAACCTGAGAGACTTGAGTTTGACATACAACAGGCAGTGCTTGTACTTGCGACACAGTCACAATAGCAGTTGTAGTGGAAATATTCGACATAGGGTGGATCAGTTACATTGAATATACAACCCTTGGTTGTTGAGGCAGTATTGGTACCCAAATGCTGGATGTAATTCCAGTTTGACCTGAATTTTGTTGTGAAATCTCATATGGTTGTTCCCCGGGAGGGAACAATGAAAAAGCATACTACCCTCCATATGGCGGCAGTCCAGTGTTCAAAGGATATATCGGTCTTTGAAGACTAGTCTGCCCAAATTGATATTGGCATGCAAGATTAAATTGTTGAGTTCAACATAAGAAATACCAGATGGGATTCCGAATGAACAAATAAGAATAACCATGTCATCAAAACAGTCCCTGAGTGGACTCCAGCTAGTGATTGATAACTAGTTGGGATAGATGGTATGCCAGCAAACATTGTAGGAATGGCAGCAGGAAGCTCCGCTGTAGCTGTATCAGATGATACAGTCCTAGATGTTGATGGTTGCTTAGACATGTTTAGTCTATCCAAAATATTCCCTAGCGATTCGACAGGAACTTGCGATGAAGGATGATTAAAAGAACTAACTTCAGGAGTAGAAGGATACAGATGAATCCCAGTCCCAAAATGTAATGGGATACTGGATGGAACATCCTCTACTATCTCCTCTATAGCAATCAAACCAGGTGGAAGAGCTAGACCGTCAGGTCCGTAAAATATTTCTAGAGCCAAAGAAGGTATAGCTTCTGCAGTCACATGTACTGGAGGGGTGACACCTTCTGAATTCTGGGACTCAACTTCTATATGTTCAGGTAAGTGGACTTCAGTCTCTGGATCAGCTCTAGTTGGAGATGTTTCAAGTATAGAAGTGTCTACCGTTAGACTAAGATAAGTTCTAATGTCCTCTTGTAACTGCGGAACTTTTTCTGTAAAGGTAGTTGTACCGAAAATGATCAGAGTAACTATAGTCTCTGACGATGTTGAAACACAAGTATCAAATAAATCAAGTGAATTGGACTCAGTTAAACGAGACCGTTTTGCCCGGAATGGCTTCGTTTCCGAAGTCAAAGACGGTTGACTTGCTAGTCTTCGAAAACGACGAGGTTTTGATTAACTTTCTTCCACGATTGCGTATTACTTGATCAACTCAAAATTAAAGGGAAAATGATGTTATTCCGAATTAAATAAAATTTAAAGACACTTTGACACAACTTTACTTTTTCAATTTTTAAGAGTCAAGAAAAAGCTAAAGATGACTCTAGTCCCCTTCGATTTTTAATGAGCCTGAATTGATAAGTGCTCAGATGGACCTTTGCTTTTAAGGAGTCGAAAAGGAATGAAAGTAACTACTCTGGAAATATAGATAAAGGGATTACCAAACCAATCGCAAAACTGCAATATACACCTTGGAGATTGGGGTTGCAGTACCCAAATATGTCTATAACAAATAGGAGATCATCTTGGAGAAAAAGGATAATATTCAAAAACATCATTACTTCCGAATTTAAGGATAAGTTGTGGAGTGATAAGGAGTTAGAGGGGGAAAGGGGGCTAAGGTGTTGTAAGGAGGTGATCAACCCCACTCTTGCTAACTAGAATTATCTTTCTATCTTGACCAGTGCTACAAATAAAATGACCATTTCAAACATTACAATTGATTCCCATGAGCTTTGAAGTGAAACCTAGCATTGGTCTATCCCCAAAACACCTTGGGATGAAAGAATCTACCTCCTCTACAATACTATGAGAGTCAAAGATGAAAAGAAATTTATGTTGGACTGCTCAGCCCTTACTCACATTCGTTCTCCTTTTCAAAACATTTTCCACACTACCAATATTCTTGACTTGTTAAGTTAGTAAAACTACAGTGACCTTAGAACACTTCTCTCCCTTATTTTTTATCACATAAATAAAATGTTAAAAAGTCTCAATTAATCACTTATCTCTTAAGGTCTGATAGACCCATATTGGTCTTAGTGGATTGTTAATAATCATCATCATCATATATATATATATATATATATATATATATATATAATATATATATATATATTATATATTAAGTATATAACTCATAAAAATAGTTTCTTGTAAATATTAAGTCTTTTAACTTAATTTTAACATGAAATTTCTAAATATCATGATTACAAAATGTAAATCATTCTTATTTAAATTTAATTTAAATGTGATGTATATTACAGTTTCTTTCAAAGAAAGTATTTATAATTTTATTAATAAAAATAAAATTGCAATATAACAAATGAATTGATTATTGTTTCTATACATATTTTTATTACATTTTGTTTTTATTACTTTTTAATTTTAGTCCACATTATGTTTTATTATTATTATTATTATGACTAGGGGTGGCATGAGGGGGAGGGGTACTATGGCCCTGAGGAGGACAAAATGTTCAGGTACTCATGGGGTCTTGGTCATATGACAAATAATCAAGTAGGGATATATGGTCTCTACCAAGGACGAGAACATCACATGGAAAAACTTATGATTATGGGATATTTTATCCTAATCCTGCATCACAAAGTCAAAGGCTCCCTCCGAAAGGAGAAATATGTGGAAAACATCGTGAAAAGAATCAGGAAAATTTCGGAAGATATCCCATCCAAGGGATATTTTCATATCCTAAGAGGCTTCAATAGAGAAGCATACAACTATGCTAACGAGGAGTGTAAATTGAAGTTGGTCTAATTAAATATTAATGGCCAAATCAAGCTTGTTATAATTCCCTAATGACAGATTAAGTCTACTAAAAAAATCCCTAATAGCATTATGTGTTGTGAATTTTGTGTTTTGTTGGGGCAGTTTTATAAGGTATTCACCTATAAAATCCCTCTTTTTTTTGCTCAGGTATATCCTCCTCAAGAAAATCATGTATTCCTATTGAAAAGGAGAAAACAATTGCAAAATTTTGATGAATTAGATTTGTAATGCCTAATGTATTTGATGTGAACCAGATGCATAATTATATAACACAAATACTCTTTTCGGTTAAATATTATTATTATTATTATTATTATTATTATTTGATGTAATGCTTCAGTACAACATCTCCCGTATTATGTATGTATTGTGAATGAAGTGAACATTAATTTTATTTTTTGTGTTTGTGTAATTTAATTTTAGATTTAATGTCTTATTGATCTAATTCTCCACTACAACAGCTCCCCCATACTAGGTTGTAGAGCACCTCTCAGCGCAACGATGTGTTTCGCTATGGGTTTACCTACTTCACATATTATATGCGTAATTGGTCATGTTAGCACTCTAGGAAACTCTCCTAGGTTGTGGCTCGGAGATGCCTGGTAACATATAAATATTCAATGTCGTTCTCTGAACTATTGGAATGGATTGGGGTTTGGATCAAGTCAGATGATTGTTTCAACACTGTTTCCACTCAAGACATGCATGAACACCCTCAGCTTGACAAGGATTTTGACCACTAATGCTCAATAGTTTATACATTTAATTAATAGATGGAGAATCCTGACTGTACCAGCAGATACATACATAAACACATATGAATGGCTAGCTACAGAAAGTAAATGAAGCTTGCAAATCTAATTTATCAACGCAGAGATAAGATGATAGTTATCTGGCATTAGACACAGAAGAAAACATGAATAACCTATTCAAGTGCAAGCTTAGAACAGAGGAGAAGATGGCAATTGAACATGTAACAACGAAAGAAGCTTGTATTACTGGAATGAAGATGAGACGCTTGCAAGAACAAAGTATCCATCGTCTCCAAAAGTTGAAACCCTATTCCATGGAACTTTCAGCTATTTATAGTATTTTTACAATACTCTCAAACTCTTTGAGGCTCGAGATGTCTTAATCTATCCCCTATGTCTTCTAACTACTTGATGCCATAACTAGACAAACATGAGTTCAGAGAGCTCTATTTCTAACAAACCCAGTAATCAAATTCTAGTAATTTCGTCGCGCTGTCAGGTGGTTTGCTCGCTCGTGCCAGCGATGTTCCATAATCATTTCTGTTGGTTCGGCTGCATTGTGCTATTGTTTATTTTTCCCTTTCATCCATGCATTCTGTTATTTCAGTTCAACTGTCTGACTATCAAAAACACTGACAAAGCCAACAAATTGCCTCCCCGGGTGACTGATGGGAAGTGGGGTACACGGGCCATTGGATCAGGAGGAATGGGTGGTGGAGATCAATTGTCAGAGGCTTGAAGTCATGGCGGGAGTGGAATAAGTCTGAGCCATCAGATCTTAGATGGGTAGATCGAACGTCTATCGGGCAGAGGAGGTGCTCGAAGGATAACACCCGGGAGCGGTTTAATCAAGCAGAAATGGTTTATATCAGGCGGTCATCGAGCGGTAAGCGGTAAAGGTCAGAGCCCACCCAATTTCCATTCATCGGGTGTCACATAGAAGCAGAGGAGAGAGAGGAAGCCGCCTTATCAAGCAGGTATCCCTCTCGCTTGTTGCCCAAGCGATATGCGCAATAGCCGTTAGATCTGGCGGAAATGATCTAATGGTGGTGATTGATCGAAGCAAGTGAGTGTATAACGTCGGTTGGATGAAGTGTGGACCGTCAGATCAGTGGGAAGATCAACAGCGGGGGACACGAAGGTATGGGATGACCTTGAGAAATGTGCAAAGGGGCGCATATGGATGGAAAGGTAAGGTTTCGTGGCTTTTGCGCATTAGTGCATGTTTTGTTATAATGTGAGGTTTGGGTTAGGACATGAGTGAACGTGGATGGGAGTGGATGAGTGAGAAAAGTGAGGTGATGGACCATATGGGAACTTCTCCACAACAACAGAATAGACCATTTCCCTCATTTAGTCTTCAAAATAGCAACACTGCACCTCAGGGCTAACACTGGCTCCTTCTGGGGATGAAAGCCTCCCTGTGAGGTTTCAAGAACTGCAGACTATTGCCCTTCCAGTAACAACCAAAACAAACTTATCTCCTAGTGTTCCATTGGGCATGGAGTTTATTTGCATAAAAAACAAAACTGAAAAAACCTATTACAATATTAAGGCCTTAAAGCCTCATATGAAGTAAAGTTTCAAAAACTGCCCATTGACTGGGCCATCAAAAACATCCTCCCCCTCCAAATTGTGCAGAATGAAAGTATTATTCATCTAAACTTGAGCAATGACAAACGATCTCGTCCATAAGGCATCAAAATTTACCATGGTTGCCCTTCTTTTCCTTCAATGCATCCCATTTGAGAACCCAGTCACCAACCTGAAAACTGTCCATTTTTGCTTTTCTATCAAAGGTTTATTTGATCTTCTTCTGATGAATTCTTGACTTCTCAACTAGTTGTTCTTTAATTTGTTGTAATTCAACCAAGTTACTCATTCTCCTTGCCATGTCATTCTCTTCATCCTGTTCTTCTTGCAATAATTTGGCCACAGGAAGAATCAGCTAGATAAGAAAAACAACATCAGCACCATAAACCAGCTTAAATGGAGAACTTCCTATGGACTTCTTATTGGTAACCCTGTCAGTGCATAGTGCAAACTTCAACTTGGAATCCCAGCTCTTTTTGTTGTCCTCCAACATTTTTTTGATTATCCTTACAAGACTCTTGTTAGATGATTCTGCCAGGTCATTGCCTTGAGGATAATATGAGGTAGAATGCACCAATTGAATGCCCATGGATTCACACATGTCCACCAATTCTTCTGCCATAAAAGTTGTTGCATTATCAATGACTAGTTTGGTTGGGCAACCAAATCTAATGAAAATATTCTCATTCAAGAACTTTATGATAACCTGATGATTAGCATTTTTAGTGGGTATAGCCTCAATCCATTTGGTGAAATAATCAGTGGCTACCAAGATCCATTTGTGCCGGCCACTGGAATGTGGATTGACCTCACCTATGAAGTCCAAGCCCCACTGCTGGAAGGGACCATTGGCATGTACTGGCTTCAAGGGTAGAGATTTTAGTTGTTGTCTTCCTGCAATCCTCTGACATTTGTCACAAGACTTCACAAAAGAAAATACATCAAAGAAGAGAGTAGGCCAATAATACCCAGCTCTTAGGATCTTGTGGGCTGCGGTTTTCCAATAATTCACAGATGCTAGAATGGAATTGGTGCATGACTTCCATAGATTGTCCTTTGTCTAGACATCTAAAGAGGATCCCTGATGGGTCTCTCCAAAAAAGCAGGTTTTTATTAATGCAGAATTTGGTGATATGAGCTTAATGTCTCGGGCTTGACTTGAGCTATGCTTGGAGGGACTTCTAGCTTCTGCAAAAAATGAACTACACTGGAATACCATTCACATGTGGCTAGATTTTCATCCAAATATTGATTCTTCTCTTGCTCTTCTGCTGCTTCCTTTGTCCGCTTACCACCTGACTTTGAACCCATGTAATTGATGTCTAACAAACTACAATTTTCCTCAGCCATAAGCTTAGCCAAGCCCTGGCCTTTGACAAGATTGGTGGGCTTCACCTCTATGTTGAACTCTATGAATTTTGCAATCCATTTAGCTCTCTTTCCATCAATGTCTGGCTGAGTTAGGACATCTTTTACTAAGGCTGAAGGTACATATGCAACCACTTTGGAATGTAGAATATAAACTATGAATACCTTTAAAGATTTTACGAGAGCATAAGCTTGTTTTTCAATAAGGTCATACCTTAGTTCAGAATCCCTCAAAGTTTTACTGAAAAAGGCCACAGGGTGTTCTACACCTTCATCATTTTTCTGCAATAGAACTGTTGCAAGTGTATCATAAGAGGCAAAAGAGAAAATATAAAACTCCCTGGTATAATCTAGACAGATCAGAGTGGGAGCTTCCATGATAGCTTGTTTGATGGCTTCAAAAGAGCTTCTTGCACCATCTGTCCATTTTATTTCTGATCCTTTCTTCATCATGGAAGTGATGTGCTTCACTAGCTTTGCAAAATTTGTAATAAACCTCCTGACAATTTAATCTTAACCAGGAAAGATTGAATGTCCCTTTTTGACCTTGGGATGGACAATGTTTGAATTTCTTGAACTCTCACTGGATCGATCTTCACACCTTCAACAGAAATAATATGTCCCAGAAGTTTGCCTTCTTCTAGAGAAATTTGTGATTTCTTTGGGTTCACAGAAATTCCAAACCGTCTGCACTTTAGAAACACCTTCTTCAAATGCTACAAATGGTCCTTGTGACTGCTGGAAAATATTGTTATGTCATCAAGGTAAATAAGGACAAACTTGTCCTTCTCTCCCATAAAGGCTATGTCCATGGCCCTCTGAAAAGTAGCCCCAACATTCATCAATCCAAAAGGCATCTTGGAGTACATGAAAGTGCCCTAAGGAGTAGTAAAGGAAGTCTTTTCCTGATCTTTTGGATGTACAACAATTTGATTGTAACCTAAAAACACATCTAAGAAAGACATGACTCTAGCCCATGAAACTTTTTGCAGCAAGTGTTCCATCTTAGGCAGGGGATAGTTGTCTTTTTTAGAGCATTTGTTCAAATTCCTAAAGTCAACACAAACCCTGATTTCTCCATTCTTATTTCTTACTACCACAAGGTTAGCTATCCACTTTAAATACCGTAGGGGAACTATGATCTTGGCATCCAACAGCTTCTTGATTTCCTTTTCAATCAAAGGCAATAAGAGATCGCTGATAGGTATTAATTTCTGCTTAAAAGGTATGGTGTTCGTCTCCAGTGGAATCTTACGCTGAATGATGTTGGTGTCATAGGTCTTAAGATTGCAATACTCCCAAGCAAAAATATCAGCAAATTGTTTCATCAAGGTGCAATACTCAGAACTTTGGGCAAAAGACAAGTGAGTGGACAGATTTATGTACTTTGGATGGTTTGGACTCCCTACATTATGTCTATGAACTGCAGACTCATTTTCTTTTTTGGCAGGACTATAAGGTACATCATTATGATCAAACAACTTTTCTAGGGGCACCAATCCTTTGGGTATATGGTTACTAGGCATCTAAACAATGCTATCCTGACCAATCTTGTCCTTTAGCTTGGACTGGTTGCATTCTTCAAAGGTTTCGTTTTCTTGGTCAATGTGCATTTCAGAAAATTCATCCATGACTTGTAAAAACCTATTAATTTCATCATCATCTTCAAAAAATTTCCAGTATTTGACATTGTCAGGCAGAGATGGTCTATATTTCACCTGAACTTCATAAGTCAATTTAGGAGGCAAAGGAGGAATAAACGTGTTAGCAGACACATCAAGGGAATCAACAAGCTGGTTCTTCATTCTAGGGATGTAAGAAATGCTGAAACTATTAAAAGAACCCTTAAGCTTCCATACCTCATCTCTGTATGCTTTCAGCCTTGGATGCTTTGCTTGGAAAGTTTTTTTCACCTGCTGAATGATAAGGTCTGCATCTCCAAACACCTTCAGACCTTTGATGCCCATTTCTTTAGCAACATTTAAGCCCAATATCAAGGCTTCGAACTCTGCTATGTTATTTGTGACCTGAAAAGTTAACTTGAAAGATAAATGAATGCAATCTTGTGTGGGGGACACAAGGACTACACCTGCCCCTACAAGTTCCTTAGAGCAAGCTCCATCAAAGAACGTGTCCCAAATTTGTGGGCCTTCTTCCTCTATGATCTGGCAAACTAGTTTCCTAAGCTGCATGGAGGGCAACTGGGATCCTTTAATTTGAAGAATACAGGCTCCAAAATCAGTGTCGACAACATAGATGGGATGATTATTGGGATTCCTTTGATCACTAATGATATAAGCCAACTGAGCTTCTCTGTATAATCTCCTACTCTCACCTCCAAAAACTAGGACAGTAGCATAGGGCATATCATTTTGCAATGTTCCACCTAATCTCTTGATCCAACCTCTGGAAAGCAACATGCCAAACTTGGGGGGTACATCTGCTACCACAATATCCATCATCATGCTCTTCATGGGAAGCTGAGACAAGGTGATGGCTAGGTCTTTGATTAATCCCAAACATTTCTCTTTTCTAGAGTCAAAGAAAACAAGTCATGATAAGACTTGGTAATGTCAAGACCCAACTCATCCATGACAGCCTTCGGCATTAGATTATGGCTGGCTCCTGTGTCTAGAAGGAAGTTGTGAAGGATTTTGTCATGAATAGTCAAAGAGACATAGAATGATGGAGATTTGTCATCACAATTTTCAATCATTGGGCTGAGAACAACAGCTGGTTTGTCATCTTGCAGATTTACATAGTCAATGGAGGCTTGGATGGCTTTAGGCTCAAGGGCCTCGAGGATAGATCTCTTGAAGGACTCATTCTTCACTAGTTCAATCATAGGTATAGGTATGCTTAGCTTCTGAATTTCTGATTCAAAACTGAAAGGAGAATGAGACTTTTCAAGGCCTCAAACCTCGTGAGCTAGAGCTTTGAGGATGATGGGATCAACTGTCGATTGTTTCTGCATATTAGCTTGTTGTATTGCAAGGATGGCAGCTCTCTGAACAAGAGTGTCCTTGGCATTATTCATCTTCACCCTTAGATCATATCTGTGTTGATCATCAGTTTGTAGAACAGCTCCACCATCCCACTCTTGGTTGATCTGGTCATTGAATAATGACTTTTCATAGGAAGCTAAGGTTAAAAAGGAGGCACTGCGTTTGTCTTCCAGACAATGGATCCATCATTTTCTTCAAACTGCTCTTCTTCCCTAACTACATTCTGGAAAGGGGTCTTCACCCTTTGGTCTTCATTGGCATCTTTGCTTCTTTGCAGAATCTGCAACTGCTCATTAGCTCTTCTATACGGATTTGGATTTCTAGGAGCAAAGGTATTAGGAACTCTTCCTTTCCCAGGGTGCTGCTCAACCTTTAATTTGGAGATTTTAGAGGCTAATGACTCTATCATCTTGGCCATTTTATCTATCTTGGGATCTAAAGATGATGAAGATTCGCCCTTTTGTCTCCTTCTATCAACATTCCCCTTGAGCTTCTTTGCAGCCATGATGTTTGATTCTACTTCCAAGGCTACATCCTGCATATCAGCCAAGGTAGAATATCGTCTCTCCCTCAACAGTAGACAGAAGTCAAAAGCAAAGGCACTGGCATAGGTGAGTTTAGTAGAGGCAGTGGTTGGTATTACTTCAGCTGGTATCGTGTTGTACATGTGCTTAAACCTCTTATTAAAATCAAACAACAACTCACCATTTTCCCTCTTTAAGTTCCCAAACTCTGTGTGGTGGTAGAGTAGATCCTTCTTATCCCCCCAATGCTTTAGGAATGCATCATCTAAAGCCTCAATATATACTATAGACCTTGGGGTCAGTTATCCGAACCATTTTCTAGCCTCTCCATCTAGACTTTGGACAAGGACTCTCATCCATACATCAGCTTCACTAATGTCTAGGTTATCAGCATAGCTATAGAATGATTCAAGATGTTCCTTAGCTGTAACACCTGCATTCCCAGTGAATTTAGGCATATACTTCTGATATTCTCCAGTAGGCATGGCATTCAAAAGAGTGGGCAGTACTAGAGGTCCATACCTAGAAGCTATGATTCTTTCTATTTTGGTAGGTGCTTGTGGTGTTGCCATAGCTATGGTGGCTATAAGGGTAATGGAAGTCTGAATGATAGAGGATTGAAGAGTGCCTGATAGGACTAAAGGAGTTTGATGGATAGGAGCAGAGGCTTCCTTTGGGCTTACAACAAAGAAGAACCTAAAGAATAAGGAGCTCTATGAATCTCTGAGATTTTTTCTTCATTGCTAGTATTAGATGTTATACTCTCAACATGTATTTGTTCTATTACAGGATTTTCTTGAAGAGATATAGAATATTGTTCAGAGCTACCTGAACTTGATGCTCCTTTTTGCAATGCCTTTCTTTCTTTGATGATTTTTTTAGGGTCAGGTACTGGGTCAGCTCGTGGCTTCTGAAGATTTTACTAAGTATGCCTCACAAACTGAGCCAGAACTATGGAGTGGAGCCACCAAGAGGTTCGTCCTCTAGTAGAGTCACCAGATAGATGACTACAACCCAAATAGTGTCCAGACTTTGTCTATCATCAAAGCTAGATCTGTGTCATCTCCTAGGGAAGCTGAGCTTTAGTCTCCTCACCCCAGCAGTGGCACCAATTATGTTAGCACTCCAGGAAACTCTCCTATTGTAGCTTGGAGATGCCTAGTAACATATAAATCTTCAATGTCGTTCTCTGAACTATTGGAATGGATTGGGGTTTGGATCAAGTTAGATGATTGTTTCAACTCTGTTTCCACTCAAGACATGCACGAACACCCTCAGCTTGACAAGGATTTCGACCACTAATGCTCAATAGTTTATAGATTTAATGAATAGATGGAGAATCCTGACTATACCAGCAGATACATACATAAACACATATGAATGGCTAGCTACAAAAAGTAAATGAAGCTTGAAAATCTAATTTATCAACGCAGAAATAAGATGACAGTTATCTCACATTAAACACAGAAGAAAACATGAATAACCTATTCAAGTGCAAGCTTAGAACAGAGGAGAAAATGGAAATTGAACATGTAATAGCAAAAGAAGTTTGTATTACTAGAATGAAGATGAGATGTTGGGAGGAACAGAGTATCCACAGTCTCCAAAAGTTGAACCCCTATTCCATTGAACTTTCAACCATTTATAGGCTTTTTACAATACTCTTGAACTCTCTGAGGCTCGAGATGTCTTAATCTATCCCCTTTATCTTCTAACTACTTGATGCCATAACTAGACAAACATGAGCTCAGAGAGCTCTGTTTCTAACAAACCCAATAATCAAATTCTGGTAATTTCGCCGCGCTGTCAGGTGGTTCACTCATGCCAATGATGTTCCATGATCATTTATGTTGGTTCAGCTACATCGCGCTGTTGTTTTTTTCCCTTTCGGCTATGCATTATGTTATTTCAGTTCAACTATCTGACTGTCAAAAACACTGACAAATCCAACAAATTGCCTCCCCGGGTGACTGATGGGAAGTGGGGTACGTGGGTCATTGGATCGGGGGGAATGGGCGGTGGAGATCAATCATTAGAGGCTTGAAGTCGTGGCAGGAGTGGAATAAGTCTGAGCCGTCATATTTTAGATGTGTAGATCGAATGACTATCGGGCGGAGGAGGTGCGCAAAGGATAACGCCCGAGAGTGGTTTAATCAAGCTTAAATGGTTTATATCGGGAAGTTATTGGGTGGTAAGCGATAAAGGTCGGAGCCTGCCAGATTCCATTCATTGGGCGTCATGTAGCAGCGGAGGAGAGAGAAGAAACTGCCTTATCGAGCGGGTATCCCTCTCGCTTGTTGCCCGAGGGATATGCGCGATAGCCGTTAGATCTGGCGGAAATGATCTAACGGTGGTGATTGGTCAAAGTGGGTGAGCGTATAACGTTAGTCAGATGAAGTGTGGACCATCAAATTAGTGGGAACATCGACGGCAGGGGACACAAAGGTATTGGACGACCTCGAGAAATGTGCAAAGGGGTGCATATGGATGGAAAGGTAAGGTTTCGAGGCTTTTTCACATTAGTGCATGTTTTGTTATGATGTGAGGGTTGGGTTAGGACATGAGTGAACGTGGATGGGAGTGGATGAGTGAGAAAAGTGAGTTGATGGACCATATGGGAGCTTCTCCACGTAGCAGACTAGACTGTTTCCCTCCTTTAGTTTTCAAAATAGCAGCATTGCACCTCAGGGATAACAGGTCATACTACTTTTCTACTCAACCGTGTGGGTTTGTAAATGGCGTGATTTACTTATGGGTTTAACCAATTGACATCTAATATGTGGGTTTGGCTACTTGACCTTTGATATGGGTAATTTTACCTTTGACTTTCTTTTCATTTGGTTTTATGAGTTTTCTTGGATGCTACAAATGAGTAATTTGACCTTTGAATAGCTCAAATATCATAGCTAATTCCACTTCTAAGTAGCTCCAAATGGCCACTAATAAAGCAATTTGACCTATGGGTTTATGGATTGAATTGCATGTGGATTTTTTTCTTTGCTAGTATGTTGGTAAAGAAAATCCCTACGACCTTAATCCTTTTCAATCTTATGGTAATTGAGGCCTTTGATATTGGTAATAACTTGGAAATTGTTTCTACTTAGACTTGTGGGTTGCATTTGCTTGCATGTGGGTTTTTGGGTTTGATTCATGTTGATATTGACTTATAATATATGCAATTTGACTTGTGGGTTTATGGCTCTGTTAACATGGCCCTAAGCATGTTCACTCATGAAAAAATTTGGGGCTTTTACATGTTTGTAATAGCTTGGTATATGTTTGTAATTAGACCTATGGGTTTGCTTTATGTAACGCCCTCCTCCCACATCTACCCAAGCAACTGGCCAACTGGGGTAAACATACAATGAGAGGCCACTATGATATGATTCGACCTCCTAAGTCACATGAAGGAAGTGGAACCGATGGAAACACACCATACAGAAATTCAACATCATCATTAGGACCCTCAAAAACCAATCCAAAATTTCTGCCAACCAGCCCCTAGGTCCCACTGAGATTTTGGACCACTTGACCTCTGGACATTCTCATGCTATGGGCATGCCAGCATCCAAGGACCTCTGGACACTCTCATAGGCCTGCAAGCCTGCATCCATGGAATATTTTGCACAGTATTATGCCAACATCCCTGGGATTTTAGCCACTTTTTCAGGCCCAAAACCCAGGTCACTGCCTAGAATTGAGTGACATCTTTAGAACTATAAAATAACAGAGAAATGACAATATAAATGCAATTACTTGAATAATACCTTGACTGCACCCCTACTTGCCATGACAGGCATTTCGTCAAACATATCACGAATATGTAATCTACATGTGTAAATAACAAATCTGAGCATAGGGGTCTCATACTTATCGGAGAATCACTAAGAAACATTGATGCCTCAACAGATCAACAACTATTTCATCCATTAGGTCAGAGATACATTTTTCATTCAATTACCAGTAAAAACATGATGAGATCCATACATAGCTACTGTCATAAAACATATATATAACCAACATAATAGCAGTAGAAATACCAATGAAATCACATCCATATAAACCACGTATAACCAGGATAATATCATAGAATTACAAGGAGAAATAACCTCATATTGATGATGTAAAATCCAAACCTGGGATGGGACTTCCACGTTCCACCTGACCATAGAATGGCTGAGCCAAAATTCTCTTCAACCATTCACCCCCATGCCATATTCTAGGAATTAATGTGAGATCTCATAGAAAACATCAATCAAAAACCATTCAAGGCTTCCAGAGGCTATCCACCTCAACCAATCAAACATTGAATCCACCTCACGGTCAGACATCACAAAACCATCATCAGATTGGTCTCTATCTAAGCCTTTGAGGGCTTCCAGAGCATTTTTCCAACCAAGGCTTCCAGGACTAGTAACTCAACCCACATCTTTTACTGGGCTTCCAGAGCATTTGTCCAACCAGGGCTTCCAGGACTAGTAACTCAACCCACCAAGGGCTTCCAGAGCATTTGTCCAAACATGGCTTCCAGGACTACTAACTCAACCCACCAAGGGCTTCCAAAGCATTTGTCCAACTAAGGCTTCTAGGAGTATTAACTCAACCCAAGTTGTTACAGGGCTTCCAAGGTGTTTGTCCAACCAAGGATTTTGTTGAAAATAGCAACAAGAAATGATAAAAATAGCATTGCTATAAATAGTAGTTCAAGATATACTCCAACTCTGTTGAAAATAGCAAAAGATAGAAATGCTAAAAATAGCATTGCTATAAATAGCATTTTGGGATATATTCCAATTTTGATTTGTCCTTGAATCAAAATTGAGAGTTAAAATTCGAATTTAATCTCACCAGTTGTTTGAAAAATAATTAATTCATTCATCTTGAGTTAATTAGTTAGAGAAAATCAAACGCGAAGTCTTTATGAAGACATGCAACATTTATCCCTTCGATTAAGAAAGTTATCCCTTAATTAAGGAGATAAGGATGAGTTATATTTGAGTTGTAATTAGTTAGCTCAGTTAACTAAGTTAAGTCCAATTAAATTAGTTCCAAACAGTTTGTGGAACTAATTGTGAGTTCAGTCGGTTAATGCATGCATGCATGCAACTAGTGTTCTCCAGATAACTGAATATTCTCTCATAAATAACTCATGCATGTCAGTTCAGACAGAGACCCAGTTGAGATTAAAGGTAGGGACAGTGTACTATCAGTTGCTAGGATTTTCCTATAAGAAATCTCTTGCATACAGAAGGAATTCATTCCTTCAGGATTGCGCAGTTACTACAGAGGTCAGAGCAGTGTGTGAGGTGAGAATCACACAAGTTGCAACTAGAGGATCTAGGAGAAACTGCGCAAGGAAATAGGAGGCTTGGAGGACTGAAGGAAGGCATATGTGTTGTCTATTCTATCTATGAGCAGTAGTGAGGGATTGTACTGAGAGCTGGATAGCTTGAGAGATAAAGATTTGTGTAATCCCGAGATATTTCCACTTGTATGATAATACAGATAGCGCGGTTTTTAGGTGAGGCTTTCCCTACAGTATTCTTCTGTGTTTCATGTGTGATTGAATCTTCTTCTCTGTTATATGTGTTATGTTTGATCTTGCTCAAAATCAATTAAGCTTTCGCAAGTTTGATTGTATAAGTAGATTAAGTATTTTCCTTTAGTACATTACATAATCAGTTTAATCTACAGTGATAATTTCTACATGGTATCGGAGCAAAGATGATCAAAGCGGAGAATAGTATACAAATAAGTTCAAAGTTTGAAGTTTGAAGTTCTTGATTGTAGGTACAAAATCGATTTCTTATCACATCTCAACGTTCACCAATGGCATTCAATGGATTGAGACTCGAGTATGCCCTGGATGGCAGCTCGAATTACATAGCCTAGAAGGATCGCATGGAAGCGGTATTAGAGGACAATGGTTTGAAGGACTTCATTGATCAAGAAGTCCTCAAGCGAGTAGCAGCTAATGCCCAAGAATTGGGGGAATAGAAGAAATGTGTGGCGAGAGCGAGGAGGATTCTTCTGGAGGGATTTCGAGACCATATTGTCTCGAGTCTCTATGGGAAGGAGACTTCGTTTTCAATGTGGAAGACATTGAAGGATCTATATCAGAACAGCAACGACCAGAGGAAGCTGGTGCTAAAGGACAAGCTTCAGAAAATTGTGTGAAAAGGGCGACACGATCTCTACATATCTGAACAAGCTCACCACCTGCAAAGATGAGCTTGGAAGTGTAGGAATCACGACAGCCGATGATGATATGGTGAGTCTTGCTCTCCTCGATCTTCCTAAGAGCTGGCATAGCTACCAGGACTCAGTGAATGGAAGAGAGAAACTGCCAGATTGGGAATGACCGTGGTCGGATCTGATGTAGGAGGAGATCAAGAGAAGAACCAGAGATGGCTCTTCATCCAAGGATGAAGAAAATATGGCCTAGTAAGGCAAGGAAAGGGAAGGAGAAGGATTCTCATCCCAAATCAAGTTCTTCTCATGGAGGGAAGAAGATTGACAAATCTAAAGCGAAATGCTTTAATTTTCATGAGGTGGGCCATTATGCAACTAATTGTCTGGAGAAGAAATCCAAGAAGGAATCCTCGAAAGGTTCTAAAGGTGAGGCCCTAGCCTCTCAGTTCGAATTGGATTTTACCCTCATCGCATGCATGATTTCATTGATGATGGGTTGTGGTTGGTTTCTTGACAGTGGAGCCTCATTCCACATGACCAACGATAAGAGTTTATTCAGTACATTGGAGGAGAAGGACCTCCAGATGCACATAGAGATGGGCAATGATGGAAAGCACCGTGTTTCAGGAGAAGGTACAGTTGTGTTTCAGAGGGAGCATGAAGCTCCTCTCACACTGACTAAAGTGAAGTATGTGCCTGGACTGAAGAAAAACTTGGTATCGATCGCGATGGGGGAGGACAAAGGCTACGATGTTGTCTTCATTAAGGGAAAGGTTTTCCTTAGACACATCACCATGGGTCAGGTGAAACAGATCAGTTCACGGATACAGAACCTGTATGCTCTTGAGGCTCAAGATGGATGTAAGGCCTTGAGGAGCAAGGAAACTATTAGAGACTTGGTGGTTGAGAGGGGGAGTAAATTACCTCCCAACATGCACCCTCAGAAGAAGTCTCAGACAATTATGGAGGAGCCACAATTATTGAAGCTGCTTCAGGAGGTTGTGGAGCAGCCACAACTAGAGAAGCCAAGAGGAGATTGAGTGGGGGCATCCGCTCATGCAGAGACCTCCACTAAGGGGAAATTTTGAGCCAAGTGGGCAGAGGGATCACATGAAACCATACCTCCAGGTGTCAGGTGGGGCGATGTGAAGAGATAGTCCCAAGAAGGCTGAAATAGGGGCAGGATCCTTGAGGTACCTAATCTCTTTGATTAGACCTTGCTACAGGAGCCCCTATGAGGAGTAGCAGGACTGGCTGAGTGGGTAGAGACAAATGCGAATGGAGCAGTAGGGGGAGCTTCAGCATCAGAGGGTGTTTCTAGCCCAACAGGGAGGCCAGTTGGGAGATCAATTACTTACTTCTCAGTAACTGAGTTGTAGTGTAGTAGTGGGCAGTGGATGCAACATGATGAGAGGAGGTGCAGTGCGGATGCAATGCTGGGAGATAGGACCAACAACAGCACGGATGCAGCAGGAGGAATCAGTGTGATTGATGCAGTCAGAGATCAAAGTGATAGAGGCTAGAGCATTCAAATACTGAAGAGCAAAGAGGTGCAGAGTTTTCAGTCGACAGAGGCAATAACAGTCAGAGACTTTGATGACAGAGGCATCATTCTAATTCAAGTTGGATAGTTTTTTGTTTCTACAGTTGTTGGAGCAACAACACTTGAGAGAAGTGTTGCATGCAGAACATTCCAAAGGTTCAGGATTGGGATCAAGTTGAATTCCTTTCTTGTTGAGAGGAAGTGTTGAAAATAGCAACAAGAAATGATAAAAATAGAAATGGTAAAAATAGCATTTCAGGATATACTCCAACTCTGTTGAAAATAGAAAAAAATAGAAATGCTAAAAATAACGTTGCTATAAATAGCATTTCAGGATATATTCCAATTTTGATTTGTCCTTGAATCAAGATTTAGAATTAAAATTTGAATTTAGTCTCACCAGTTATTTGAAAAATAATTAATTAATTCATCTTGAGTTAATTAGTTGGAGAAAATCATACATGAAGTCTTTGTGAAGACATGCAACAATTATCCCTTTGATTAAGGAAGTTATCCCTTAATTAAGGAGATAAGGATGATTTGTATTTGAGTTGTAATTAGTTAGCTCAGTTAACTGAGTTAAGTCCAGTTAAATTAGTTCCAAACAGTTTGTGAAACTAATTGTGAGTTCAGTCAGTTAGTGTATGCATGCATGCAACTAGTGTTCTCCAGATAACTAAATATTCTTTCATAAATAGCTCATGCATGTCAGTTCAGACAGAGACCCAGTTGATATTAAAGGTAAGGACAATGTACTATCAGTTGCTAGGATTTTCCTATAAGAAAATCTCTTGCATGAAGAATGAATTCATTCCTTCAGGATTGCACAGCTACTATAGAGGTTAGAGCAGTGTGTGAGGTGAGAATCACACAGGTTGCAGCTGGAAGACCCAGGAGAAACTGCGCAAGGAAATAGGAGGCTTGGAGGACTGAAGGAAGGCATATGTGTTGTCTATTCTGTCTATGAGCAGCAGTGAGGGATTGTACTGAGATTTGGATAGCTTGAGAGCTAAAGCTTTGTGTAATCTTGAGATATTTGCACCTGTATGATAATATAGATAGCGGGGTTTTTAGCTGAGGCTTTCCCCAGAGTATTCTTTTGTGTTTCGTGTGTGATTGAATCTTCTTCTCTGTTATATGTGTTATGTTTTATCTTGCTGAAAATTGATTAAGCTTCCGCAAGATTGATTGTAGAAGTAGATTAAGTATTTTGCTTTAGTACATTGCATAATCATTTTAATCTACAGTGAGAATTTCTACAGATTCCAGGACTAATAACTCTACCCAAGCTAAGGAAACATGAGAACCAACCAAAACAAAACAAGGAAAACTAATCCACAATCACGATGACAATCCAGGAAATGGAAAGGTTAGGAAATCCATTGTCAGTCTCCGCCATCCTCCATTCCAAATACAAATCACAACCAATCATGCCACATGCATGCCAAAACTGTGAGGAAACATACATGCAACTCGGTACCTGCAAGAAAAATCTGATGTAGTTGTTGATCTTGATGTGCTCTTGCACTTTCCTACTCTTCCTTTGCCTTCTTGTTCCAAAAATCCAAGTATGCCACACCCTCTAAGAGTGCTCCAAGAAAACTCTAAGTATCCAAGAGTATGAGAGAGAGAGAATAATGAGAGAGCTCCAAAACTGAACTGACAAAAGGTTACCAACTGATCCTCAAAAGCCTTTTTATGAATGAGGCCTCTTTTTTCTTCATTTCCATTATTTTCCTTATTTTTCTCCTCACATGCAACCTGTGACCTTTCACCTTCCTTTTCTCCTAATTTCCATTATTTTCATAAATAAATGTGCCAAAAATGTCATTTTGCCTTTCCAAATCCTTAGCCATTTCCTTTGCCAATTTCCTTAGCCATTAATAACCAAATTAACACCCACACTAGGATGTCTTTCCCAACATTCAGCTTGGAATAAGTGTCCCATCAATTGTGGTTATTATTCTTCCTTTATTAACTTGTATTACATGGAAATTTCACTAGGGTTGTTACAGAACCCTCCCCCTTGGGGGAACACTGTCCTTAGTGTTCAACAACACCTATAACCACAAAATTGTTGGAAGAAAAATATATTGTTGATGGAGCTTTATAACTTAGCTCGATGCAGTATTTACAATGATCAACCTATTGAGAAGCAAAACAACACGAAAACATAACAAAAATAACATCATAATTACATGACACCCATACCACTTATTGTATCTTTATAACATAGCTCATGGTGGTATTTACATCCATATACATATGTACATATAGCAACATCATGAAAACATATACCAAAACTGCTTTGCCTCAACCGGAAAACAAGGAAGGATACATAGCCTACATCTAATTCGCCATCTCCCATGTAGCTTCATTGGGCCCAAAGTGCTTCCTTTATACCTTAACTTGCTCGATTGCTCGATCCAGAGCATGAGAACATTTTTCTGCAATATACATTGAGGCTTCAGCTGGAATTCTCCATCTGGTTCCACCTGCAATACAGACCAGTCAATTATATGATCAACATCTCTAGCATACTTCTTAAGCAATGACACATGGAAAACATCATGGAATTTCATTGTCGGAGGCAGTATAAGTCGATAGGCTACTGGCCCAATCCTCTCAATATATTGAAGGACAAAACCGTGGTGCCAACTTGGTACATGATCCAATCCGTAAGGATCTCTTCTTTAGTTTTATGCACAAGTACACTTGTTCCCCAACTTGGAACTTCTTGAACAATCTATTCTGATCAGCATAGATATTCTGCCTATCCTATTAAGCCTTTAGATTCTTCTTGATCACCTGCATTTCATGTTCCATGTCTACCAACATCTCTGATCCAATCAACACCCTGTTAACTGGATCACTCCAACTGATAGTAGTATTGCACCTTCGCCCATACAATGCCTCAAACAGACTCATCCTCAAAGATTCTTAATACCCGTTGTTGTAAGCGAACTCTACCAGTGGAAGGTACTCTTCCCACTTTTGTCACTAATGCATCACATACATCCTCAACATGTCCTCCAATATCCTGTTGACCCTCTCTGTCTGTCCATCTTTCTGCAGATGATAAGTTGTGTTGAAGGCCATCTCTGTGCCCAAACCTGCAAATAACTCCTTCCAAAACTTGGAAGTGAACTTCACATCCCTGTCTAACACAATATTCTTTAGAACACCATGCAATATGACCACATCTCTTATGACTACTTGTCCTACATTGCTAGCTGAGAATGTAGACTTCACTGGAATGAAATGTGCAACCTTTGTCAACCTGTCCACAATAACCATGATGGAATCGTGATGTCTCACTATCCTCGACAAACCTGTGATAAATTCCATGAAAATGACTTCCCAATTCCACTCTGGAATTGCAATCGGTTGTAGCATTCCACCTAGATGTTTACACTCTGCCTTCACAGGCTGACAATCAAAACACCTAGCCACCAAATCTGCTACATCCCTTTTCAAGTTCAACCAATAATAAAATCTCTTCATTGTTTTTAGTGTCTCCTGATAACCTGGGTGACACAAATATGGTTTCGCATGAAACTCCCTCAAGATCACCTTCTTTAGCTCACTATTGTCTAACACATATATCTTGTCTCTGAACCTAACCAATCCATCTGTTGTAAGGCAATAGTCCACATAAGTTTACCTACACCTGTACCTATACATGTACCTATACTTGTACCTATACTATCACCTGTACCTATATTTGTACTATCACATGTACATCTACATGTACAACCACCTGTACCTGTACCTGGAATCTGCTCCAACTTGTGCATAATCTCCATATATCTAACATCCTGCTGACCTGCCTGCAAGATCCTATATGTAAGTCTGTCACATAGGATGTCATAACTGCTAAGTGATTTACTTGTATCTACATGCTAAGAGCATATGCCACTCCGTTCTCTTTGCCTTTGATCTACCTGATCTCAAAATCAAACTCGTTGATCGTAGCCAACCACTGAAACTTCCTGCCATTCATATTTGGTTGGTCAAATAGATACGACAAACCACTGTGATAACTCATCAATGTAAACCTCCTACCCAGAATATAGTGTCTCCACATCTTCAACACATGTATAATTGTTGCCAACTCAAGATCATGTGTGGGGTAGTTTTGTTCATGCTCATTTAGTTTTAGCGACTCATAGCATACCACTTGTCCATCATGCATAAGGACTCCACCAAGTCCTTTCTTACAAGCATCTGTGCATACTACAAACTCTTTGTCCAGATCTACAATCTTTAATACTGGTGCATGTGTCAACAACTACTTAAGCTACTCAAGACTAGCCTCACACTCCTCTGTCCATTCAAACTTCTTACCTTTCCTCTGCAATGATGTGATTGGTAAGAAATATGTGAGAAGTTCCTAATGAAACTCCTGTAATAACCTGTCAATCTCATGAAGGACCTCACCTCATCTACATTCCTAGGAGCTGCCCACTCTATGATGGCCCTTATCTTTTTGGATCTATTGCAATGCCCTCCTTGGAGACAACATGCCCCAAGTAATGTACCTCAGTCTGGAATAAACTGCACTTGTTGAGCCTATCATACAACTAATGCTCTCTCAATAACCTCAACACTGTTGCTAAATGCTCGACATGATATTCCTCATTTTTATAATATACCAATATGTCATCAATGAACACAATAACAAACTTATCCAAATACAGACACAACACACAATTCATCAAGCACATAAATGTAGCTGGAGCATTAGCTAAGCCAAATGGAACGATAACAAACTCACGATGCCCATACCTAGTCTGGAAATATGTCTTGTAAATGTCCTCCTCTTTGATGCATACCTTATGATATCTAGATCTCAGATCAATCTTCGAGAACATTGTTGCTCCCTTCAACTAATCAAGCAAGTCATCAATCCTCGATAACGGATACCTGTTCTTGATGGTCACTTTGTTCAATTTCTTGTAGTCAATGTATAATCTAAGAGTACCATCTTTCTTCTTCACAAACAATACCGATGCACCCCATGGTGACACACTTGGCCTAATGTATCCCTTGTCCAACGTTTCCATCAAGTGTAGCTTCAACTCTACCAACTCAGGTGTGCTCATCTTGTAAGGCCTTTTTGATGTTGAAGCTGCCCCTGGCACCAACTCAATAGAAAATTCTACCTCCCTATGAGGTGGCAACTCTGAAATATCCTCAAGAAATACATCCTTGAACTGTTGTAAAACTGGGTACCTGCTCAAAACATTTGCATCCTCAACTTCCCTACCCTTGTCACTAGAAATGTGTATTGCAAATAACACACACCCTTTTCTCTTACTGCTCTTTACCTGCATAGATGTCACCATCCTAATTGATGTGGCTTTCTTCTTTCCCTGTAAAACTCTTGGTTCCCCATTGTCATCCAAGAACTCAATGGCCTTGTCATAGCAATCCACCTTGGTTCTATGAAGGTACAACCAATCCATGCCCAACAACATATTGTATGATCCCAACGGTAATACATTCAAATGTGATGTGGTAGGCATACCATTCAAATCAAATGCACAAGCTCTTACCCAATGGTGAACTTGCTTCTTTGTACCTGTAGCCAACTGCACTAACCAAGATTATGCATTCAATTCCTTACTAAAACCGCACTTATCCACCAATTCAGGACTAACATAGCAATAATTAGATCCAGGGTCAATCAAAATAGAAATAAATTGATCACAAAGCTTACCGTCCATCTCAATGATAGATGCCTTATGGTATGCCTGTTTGTTATTCAACGTTGCATAAATACTAGGAACACTCTTACCAACATCCTCGACAGTCTGTATGTCATGTGCACTATATATTTGAGGCCTACCATCGTGATTCTACGGACAATCTCTCTTGTGATGATCTTTGTCACAAGTCCAACACTTTATAGGCTTCTATCATGCATCCTTGTTCTGCTCCTCAAATCAATGTCCATGTCCTCTATTAGATGCATTGAACCTCTTAGGTGGTGCAACATTCTCCTTATTAACGGAATGTTGTGGTATGACTCGCTTCTTGTCCCATTTTCCTTTGTTATTTGCATTGTCTTTCCAGTCTGAATTAGTCTCAGATTTGTGCTTCAATTGTTCATAGCAATGTTTTAGCTTTCAGATGGCCTCCTCCAATGATCTAGGTTCATCAAACTCAATCCTATCTTTGAATTCCATTGGTAACCCCCTAGTGAATCTCTGAATCTTGGCCTTCTCCTCCTTGAGGTAAGGCATATACCTCAGTAGCTCCAAGAACTTACTAGTGAACTCATCATGTGTCATAGATCCCATCTTTAGTTCATAGAATTCATTTCCCCTGTCATCAAAGTATCTCTCTGATATGTACTTCATTTTGAATAGTTTCTCAAACTCATCTAAAGTCAAGTCCTCCTCTTGTATACCTCTAACATTCATCACATCTTCCCACCAAATTTCTTCTTTACCTTTGAGAATGAATGTAGATACTCTGGCTTTCATGTTCTCTGAATAATCATGCAACATGAATAACTTCTTCATACCAAGAAACCATGCCTCTGCATCATGTGATTTCTTCATCTCTCCATCAATGTTGGTGGATTTGCTTTCTTAAACCCATCTGGCAAGTATCCCCTATCACTCCTCCTATACGGATGATAATGATATCGATCATCATGCCTGTCAGAACTAGAACTAGAATGGTACCTGTGCCTGTCCCCTCTCCTATCCGGAGTGTCCAACAGCCTTCCATCTCTAACCGTGTCATATTTATCTGCATGTGACTACCATGCGACCTACTACCATATGCCCCATTAGTTTTGTCCTCCTACTCATGCATGATCCGAAGTGGTCCCTGTCACTGCAAATATGAAAAACTTTGAAGTATCATTGCATTTACCTCTACTAGTTTCTCCTGTGCATGTATATTTCTGTCATTATCAGTGTCTCTGCCAAATTGAAATAATTCCCAACACCATACTACTCATCTGATTCATAGGGAGAGTTTTTGTAGTCTACCATCTTTCTATCCATTTGATATTTCTTCTTGCAAGGTATATCATGTCATCTAAACCAAATCACAATAAACCAATGTACCTTAGTATAGCTTGGGGAGGATACCTTGTCTGCAAGATCAACAAATCAGCATGATACATGTATAACATAATCATTACAACATATAAAAACATAACACATAAGTATATAACCATGCAACCATCATTATAGCTAGGGTCCAGTCATCGATGCATGACCTTTATATCAACAACGCATACCACGACCATATGCATGAAGACAACCATTACATCACTATACACTTTACCACATGCAAACATTAACATGCATAAGCAATGTGTAACAAACCACACACATGCATAAACACATATAATAAAGCATTAAAAATAATACTTGTAACCAAACCTACAAGAATGATACATGTAATCAAGCATACAAAATGATACATGTAAGTGACATATAACAACATGTAACCAGTCATACACCCATGATTATGCACTCTATAATAACAAAATCAACCTCCACATGACAACATCACTACTGCCATGATCAACATCATGCAAATGCAACAAGCACATGGAATGCAAGCATAAGAGACACACATGCAACCGACATTCATGCATAACCAACACACAACCCATCCAGTCTGAGGGTTGAACCATGCTCTGATACCACTCTGTAACGCCCTCCTCCACATTGACCCAAGCAACCGGCCAGCCAGGGTAAACATGTGACAAAATTCCACTATGGTATGATTCAACCTCCTAAGTCACGTTAAGGAAGTGGAACTGATGGAAACACACCATACAGACATTCAACATCAACATTAGAACCCTCAGGAACTAATCCAACCTTTCTGCCAACCAGCCCTTGGGTCCCATTGATATTTTGGACCACTTAACCTCTAGATGCTCTCATGCTATGGGAATGCTAGCATCCAGGGCCTCTGGATGATCTCACAAGCATGCAATCCAATGTCCAGGGACTATTTTTCATAGTATTGTGGCAACGTCCCTGGGATTTGAGCCACTTTTTCAGGCCTAGAGCCCAGGTCACTGCCTAGAATTGAATGACATCTTTAGAACAATAAAATAATAGAGAAATGATAATACAAATACAATTACTTGAATAATACCTTCATTGAACCCCTACTAACCATGACAAGAATTTCGTCAAACATATCACGAATATGTAATCTACAGGTGTAAATAATAGATTTGAGCATAGGAGTCTCATACTTAGTTGAGAATCACTAAGAAACATTGATTCCTCAACACATCAACTACAATTTCATCTATTAGGTCATAGATACATTGTTCATTCATTTACCAGTAAAAACATGATGAGATCCATACATAGCTACTATCATAAAACATATATATAACCAGCATAATAACAGTAGAAATATCAAAGTAATCATGGCCATATAGATCACATATAACCAGTATAATACTCATAGAATTACAAGGAGAAATAATTTCGTATTGATGATGCAAAATCCAAACCTGGGATGGGGCTTCCACGTTCCACCCAACTGTAGAATGCCTGAGCCAAATCTCTCTACATCTATTCACCCCCATTCCATATTACAAGCATGTATGTGGGATCTCATAGAACACAACAATCAAAAACCATCCAAGGCTTCCAAAGGCCATCCACTTTAACCCATCAAACAATGATTCCACCTCTCGGTCAGACATCACAAAACCATCATTAGATTGGTCTCTATCTAAGCCTTCCAGGGCTTCCAAAGTGTTTGTCGAACCAAGGCTTCTAGGACTAGTAACTCAACCCACAGCTTTTATAGGGCTTCTAGAGCATTTTTCCAACCAGGGCTTCCAAGACTAGTAACTCAACCCACCAAGGGCTTCCAGAGTTTTTTTCCAACGAAAGCTTCTAGGACTAGTAACTCAACCCAAGCTGTTATAGGGAATCCAGGATGTTTGTCCACCTAACGCTTCCAAGACTAATAACTCAACCCAAGCTAAGGAAACATGAGAACCAACCAAAACAAAACAAGGAAAATAAATCCACAATCACGATGACTATCCAAGAAATGGCAAGGCTAGGAAATCCACTATCAAACTGGACCATCCTTCATGACAATGATAGATCACAACCAATCAAGCCACATGCATATGTCATGCATGCCAAAACTAGTGAGGAAACATACATGCAACTCTGTACCTGCAAGCAAAATCCATTGTAGCTACTGATCCCAATGTCCTCTTGCGCTTTCTTGCTTTTCCTTTGCCTTCTTGCTCCAAAAATCCAAGTATGCCACACCCTCCAAGAGTGCTCCAAGAAAACTCTTAAGTATCCAAGAGTATGAGAGAGAGATAATAATGAGAGAGCTCCAAAATTGAGCTGATAAAAGGTTACCAACTGATCCTCAGAAGCCCTTTTATGAATGAGGCCTCTATTTTCTTCATTCTCCATTATTTTCCTTCATTTTCCTCCTCACATGTAACCTGAGACCTTTCACCTTCCTTTTCTCGTAACTTCCATTATTTTCATAACTAAATGTGCCAAAAATGCCATTTTTCCTTCTCAAAGCCTTAGCCATTGCCTTTGCCAATTTCCTTAGCCATTAATAACCAAATGAACACCCACACTAGGAATTCTTGCCCAACATACAGCTTGGAATAAGTGTCCCATCAATCGTGGTTATTATTTTTCCTTTATTAACTTTTATTACATGGAATTTTCACCAGGGTTGTTACACTTTGCTTGCATGTTGTTTTGTAGGTTTGATTGCATGCTACTATTTGACCTGTAATATGTGTACTTTGAATAATGGATTTTTATGGGTGGTTTGTATGTGAGCTTATGGCTTTGCTAGTATGTTGGTTAAAAAGGCTCTATAACCCTAAGCATTTGCAATCTTGAAAATATTCAAGTCTCTGATATGTTTGTAATAACTTGGTATATGTTTCCAATGATATGCTATATTAGATATCATTTTCAGGATTTACTGTGTAGAGAAAGCCATTAAACTATGACCATATCCATGAGTGTTAGTCTCAACTAACCAAATTTCTCATGATTTTGAATAGTCCACATAGCAGTCATTACATCGTGTGATGCTAACACGGGTGAATAAGTGGGATTGGTACTAGTGAAATAAATTGCACAAGTGACATCTAATATGTAGGTTTAGCCAATTGACATATAATATGTGGGTTTGGCTACTTGACCTTTGATATTGATAATTTGACCTCTGAATTTATTTTCGTTTGGTTTTATGAGTTTTATTGGATGCTACAAATAGGTAATTTGACCTCTAAATAGCTCCAATATCTTAGGTAATCCCACTTCTAATTAGCTCCAATTGGACACTGATAAAGTAATTCATCCTATGGGTTTATGGATTGGATTGCATGTGTATTTGTTGCTTTACTAGCAGGTTGGTAAATAAAATACCTACGACCTTAAGCCTTTACAATCTTGTGGTAATTGAGGTCTTTGATGTTGGTAATAACTTGGAAATTGTTTCTACGTAGACTTGTGGGTTGCATTTTCTTGCATGTGGGTTTTGGGGTTTTATTTCATGTTGTTACTTGACTTATAATATGTGTAATTTGACTTGTGGGTTTATGGGTTGGATTACATGTGGGTTTATGGATTTGTTAACATGAACCTAAGCACGTTCACTTGTGACAAAATTTTGGGCTTTTATATGTTTGCAATAGCTTGTATATGTTTATAATTAGACCTATTGGTTTGCTTTACTTTCATGTGAGTTTCTAGGTTTGATTGCATGCTACTATTTGACCTCTACTATATGTATCTTGAATAGTGGATTTTTATGGCTAGATTTCATGTGGGCTTATGGCTTTTCTAGTGTGTAGGTTAAAAAAATTCTATGACCCTAATCATTTGAAATCTTGAATAAATTCAAGTCTGTAATATGTTTGTAATAACTTGGTATTTTTTTTCCCCGGGGAAAAATCGTAATTTTCTATTAAATTGGAAAATTACATGTTGTATATGCCTGTGAGCATATGTTGTATGTTGTGGCCATAGCCTTCAAAAATATATGTTTGTACATAAGTTACCCACAAGAGGGTATATAGTCACAGTTCAATAAAAGTTTATACAAAAATACAAAAATATATAGTGCATAGATAATTGAAATGTACTGCAAAAAATATTGTAAAATTAGGGCCTATCAACCCTCTATTGTGGTTGATCGATGTAGGGCATGTGGTAATACTGAAAAAAAACTCTACCTCCCTTTGTTCTTGAATTAACCATAGACCTCTAGGTTGGTTTGAGGACTCCTTGGAAAGTTGATCCGCAGCCTGGTTGCACTCCCTATAAATGTGTAGACAAGAAATATGTTCAAAATGTGATTTTAATTGCAAGGCATCATCCAAAATGTTTCTGAGACTATGCAGATCGCATGAAAATGTGCAATTGAACCAATTTATGATGATTTTGGAGTTCCCGAATATCTGTAATTATCTACAATCATGTGCCAAGGAAAAATGCAATAGATGTTTGAGTGAGATGAATTTTGCGAAACTATTTGTACCAACACCCAAACCCATATGGATACGGAAAAAATGGTTGACTATTAGGTGAAATAATATTCCCCCCACCCCCCACATCCCTGATCTTGGGCAGATCCATCAAAATAGGCCCAAGGTTGGTTATTGTTGACGGCTTCAGGAATTATTATATGAGCAGGTGGTGGATGGGAATCATCGAGCACCTCATGAAAGTTATTGATAATCTAAGCAATAACTAATGGCCACCGAATTTGCATTTTGTTTCAGATGATACGATTCCTTCTTAACCAAATAGACTAGCACATAATCAGTGGGAGATTACGATTTTTCATATTTGTGGACCTAGCCCACCAATGGTTCCATGCCTCCAAGATATTGTATTCATCCCAATGTTGTGAGATTTCCAGAGAGGAGAGGACTTGTTCCAAAATGTGTCTAACAAATGGGCAAAAAAGAAGAGATGCTCATTCGATTCCTCAACCTAACCAGGTTGGACCATATTGGGATCGCTTCATCAAATTGATACTAGTAGGTGTTTTATTCATAATGACATTCCACATAAAGAGACGGGTTTGTGGGGGCGCCTTAAGTTTCCAAAGAGATATCCACCACCCTTCCAGCACAGGTGGCTTGTGCACAACGTTTATGATGGGGTATCCTTCCTTGGGAGATTATAATTTGTGAGTTGCAGGTGCCCAAATGAACTCATCTTCATCATTTAAAATGTAGACATGGGATTCGGTCAATGCAGTGGCGTAACCCTCCCATTCTTGTAGCCACTAGTCAGGGATATGAAGGGAGGTTGTTGATTTCCAAGCCTGCATAAAAATAGTGGATTTCTCCAAATCCACAATGTGTGCAATCGTGGTAATGCCCCTATCGTTAAGGAATTGTATAAGGTCAAGTGGGAGATGATACAGATTGCCACAGCCAGTCCATGTATCTAAGCCAATGCATCCTAATGTGCCTACTTTTATGCGCCAAGTGAGGCCATTCTTGATGGTAGGAAGTGTGTGAATAACAACCCGCTAGATAACCGAAATACCATGTTTGTGCCAAGTAGGGAGTCGTATCCATTCCATAATGTGAAGTGTCCAAATGTATTTATGTAGTATCACCTATGACCATAGGCTACTGGATTTAAGAAGAAACCATCCCAATTTGGCAGCGACAGCATGTACAAAAGCTAGAAGATCTTTTAGGCCTCATCCTCCCCATTGCTTGGGCAATGCAATACGGCTCCATCACCCCCAAGTGAACGGTTTCCACTCCTTATGCCCATTCCATAGGAATTTGCAGCAGATTCTTTGGATTCTAGAAAGTATACCTTGAGGAATCCATGCCAAGGACATCTAGTAAACTGGAGTGGCTTCCAATATAGATTTAATAAGCACCAACCTCCCTACTCTAGATAAGAATTTGTGATTCCAATTTAGAAGTCTTTTCTCCACCTTAGCCACTAGCCAAATCCAATCCACTATTTTCTACCCATGGGCTTTTATATGGAACCCTAGGTATTTAAGTCCATCTTCCAAAAGGTGACTTTGAAAAGGAAACTTTAGATCTGCAAATTGGGTTTCCTGTGGAGAGCATTCACAGAATGTAATGGTGGACTTTGGCCTATTCATTTCCATCCCAGTGGCAGCACTGAATAGCAACATGATATCATAGAAATTGGAGAAGTCCTTAATGCCACCATTTAGGAAGATAAGCATGTCATCTACAGATAGGAGATGAGATATTATACACTAATCTGTGATCTTGAGGCCCTATTGGCGCCCTTCTCTTCTTTTGTACAGAAAAATCAGAGGAGAGAGTGGGCACCCTTGTCTGAGACCCCTCTCAGCATGGAAGAAATTAGAGGCAAAACCATTGATAAGGACACCGAAAGAGACAAAGGAAATACATCACATGATCCATTGGATGCAAGTGAGAAGGAAGCCTAAATGACTGAGAAGCATTCTTATATAAGGCTAGTTGACCCGATCAAAAGCCTTGGAGAGATCAATTTTGAGGATGGCTCCTTTTAGATGCTTCAATTTGATGGAACGGAGAGCTTCTTGAGCAGTACCAATGGCTTCATGAATCTGTCGGTTGTGCAGGAAGGCAAATTTCTTAGAATAGATATTGGCAGAGAGACTAGGCTTAATACGATTGACAATGATTTTGGCAATAATCTTGTATATACAATTGCAGAGGGAGATGGGTCCGAAATCATTGAAAGTTTGAGGAGAATCTACCTTGGGAATAAGGGCAATGAAGGTGGAATTGATTGCCTCATACATGCAACCTGAAAGTGGTATTCCTCCAAAACCTTAAGAAGGTCCATACCTATAATCTCATAAAAGGAAAGATAGAATTCAACCGTCCATCCATCTGGTCCAAGAATTTTATCCTTTTTGAACGATTCAAGAGTACTTTCCAATTCCCCCATAGATACAGGCTTAGTGAGGTCTTCTGATGCATCATGGTCAAAAAATCGAGGGAAGAGTCCAACAATGCGAATAATTTCAACGAGGTCCCAGGTGGAGCCTTGAAAATTTGTTGAAAGTGAGAGTTTCCCAGATGAGCCAGTTGATGAAAAGTATGAGCAAACTGACCATGTTCAATAGGAATTTTCCAAATAGTATTACAAGCTCGTCCCCCTTTAGCAAAATTGTGGAATAATTTAGTATTGTCATCCCCTGCCTTCAGCTAGATGGATTTACTTCTGATTCTCTAGGTCTCCTCTCATTCCTTAAGTATTTTAGACCTCTGGGCCTCTAGATCAGTGAGAGTAGATTTAGCTTCTACTGAGATGAATCCCCGCCCCTACTCATCCATTAGATCATCCAGCTTATGCTCAATAGTGCATAGTGTCTTTTCATCCCGAGCACGCTTGGTTTTTTCCCATTGTATGGATAGGTTATTAAGTTCAATGAGGTTATGACAAAAACCTTATGCCATAGACCTCCCTAGGGAGGGAGGGTGAGTTCTCCAATAATCAATGACCAATATATGATAATTGGGATCCATCAGCCAAGTTGAGTTGAATTTGAATGGTGCTTTGGGTTTATGAAAAAGGCTTGCTAATTCCAGATAGATGGGGGAATGGTCAGAGATACCCTCATATCCTACCCATTGTTGGTAGTTTGATAGGGTGACAAGAAATTTCTCCTTAATGAGAAAACAATTCAATCTATAGCCCAGAGCAACTTCTCCTATCCTTCTATTGTGCCAAGTCGGTTGTTTTTTGTTCATGGGGACACCAATCATTTGGTGTTGCTCCAAAAGTTGCTCCATAAAATCAGATAAGGGATCCAGTTGAGAATTATGTCCCCGAGATTTTGCATGACCAATCGTGAGGTTGAGATCCCCTCCAATAATAATATTATTGGAATTAGTCTGGGAGAGATGCATTAAGCAGTTCCAAAAATCGACCCTGTTGAGATAGGGTGCATAGACATTGATAATTCGAAAATCCTTGCCCATCTCTGAAGAGTATATATCCATGCCAATAAATCCAGCACCCCCCCCAGGTTATGATGAGGTTGATAGAGCTTGTATTTATACCAAGTGTTATACCCCCAGATCTACCATTCACATCAAGAGCATGAAAACACCAACCTGGCTTCATAGAGAGTAGAATTTGGATGACCTGCTCCGCCTTCCCAGGGTTTCCTGTAAAAAGATGATGTCAGTCAGCTCTGAATCCATAAGTGTCTTGAGGGCTAATTTTTTAGCAAGGCTAGCCAACCTTCTGCAGTTGAAGGACAACTACTTCATGGATGAGATCAGGAGAGGGTGTTCTTTTCTCTAAGAACCCTGACAATAGTGGATTGTCTACCCATGGCCACATCTGCCCCAACAAGTATAATAGTTGTCAAGATCAATGATGGATGCCCTCAAGGGATCTTGGAGGCTTTATAAAATGGGATGAGACCAATCCCATAAGGCTCAGGTGGTAGAGATGCCTGGGAATGGAGGTTATATGGATGAGATAGATGAGATGAAGTGGAGGGCTCCGGGGATGAGATGGTGGAAACACCAGTAACAATAGGAGGGGTAGTGGAAAAAATAGTGTTAGGTAGGTCTAATGGACATGTGAGGGGGGATATAGACATGCAAGGAATGGATGCAAATGGAATAGGTAATTGTTATGCAGTGCATGATAAAGAAACAAAGGAGCAAAGAGGAGAAAGAGTACCCGAGGAGAGAGCGGTTGCAGCAACAGCTCGTGATCTCATCATAGGTGGAGATGGAGGCCGCGGAGAGACAGAAAAGGTTGGCTGAGTAGAACCCCCATCCATAGCCATCGGTCAGGTAGTGCGAGGAGTCTGATCACCCACCAGAGATGCCTCAGGTCAAGGAGCCTATGTGCTTTTAGCAGGTGATGAAGTTGAAGTTACTAAGGGGAAATATTTGAAAATATGCCGAACCTTATGACGCCTTTTGCATCTGAAAGGCACCCCTTCGTAATCTAGAATTTGAATACAGGTGAAATACTTCCAATGAAGTGTGATATTCTCTTCCAATCCCTCCCTAGTATCAAGGTGAACTTGGATACGAGCCAATGATTTATTGCCTAATGAGGTATAGGACTTATCATGGTCGAAATAAGTGCCCAGGGCATTTCCAATGCACATAAATATATCCTCTGACCATAAATGCAATGGGAGCCCAGGTAGGCAGACCCAAATCAGTCCAGCACCTAATTTCTCTCACTCTGGATCAAAGAGAGGGCTCCATCTCTTAATAAGCACATGAGCCATTTTGATATGCCAAAAGCGGGATAGAATCCATTCGGTGTATTCCTCCCTATGGAAACTGAGAGTGAACCAACCTAGCGCCAAAGTGGTGATAGTTAGAAGTTGCTTAAGCAGATTTCCCCATATCTCCATAACCCAGAGTCGTAGACGTACTGCTGAATATGTTCTTCCCCTAACACAACCCACCAGTACCATGTTCGTTGTGTCCAGCAATTCACCCATATTGACTCCTTCCCTAAAAGAGAGACAGAGGTACTTGCATGATGCCTTGACACACTTGTTCTTCTTAGACTTGTGGGATCGGGGGACCATCGGATGGTCTCGGAAGGGATCTCGTGTGCCTTGAGAGTTTGCCTATGGGGAGAGAGTGTTGTTCCAAGGATTGACAGTCGGAATGTCAATACAGCCGGAAGGGATATTAGACTGTCCCATAATAGAGGTAGGGTTAGAGAGGGTGGATGGATTCAGAGGATGGGAGGCTAAGCCACCAACATGAGTAAACCCTAATGAAGAGGGATGTGCAAACGAGGAAGGTTGCAGGGATGCATCAAGTGAAAGGGGATCAAAATATGGGGAGGGGGTTATGCAGGAGACCAAAATATTGATGGTGGCAGGTTACAGTGGAGGGAAATCGAGCCCTGTAGAGGCAGCTGAGAGAGCAGAGAATGGTTGGTAGGGCACGGAGGGTCCGGGATCCACACGGATAGATGGTGGTCCTGTCCACGGTGGTTGAGGTGCGCATGGTTGTCCAGAGTCTGACACTTCTGGTGCTGCATGAGGGAGTGACCAAATAGGCTCGTAGGGATTCGAGTCAACTAAATAATTGACAACATCAATCTCCATTCTGACAAGTTGCAGACAGAAATGGGATCGAGGGTAACAGACCAATGATGAGTTAAGGAAACTGTCTGCAAACCATCACAGTGATAGTCCCATTCTGCGGGTTGATGGCATATGCAGCAGCAATAACAGTAGAGCGAAAATGTAACCCTATCCTAAACCCTGTGGTGCTTCAGAGTGGAGCTCCATTCTCGATCCACAATGCATGTGTCTATAACTTGGTATTTGTTTTTAAAGATATACTATATTTAGATATCATTTTCAAGATTAGCTAGTTGCATAGAGTAAGTCATTCAACTAAGACCATATACATGAGTGTTAATCTCAACTAAATAAATTTATCATGATTTTGAATCTTCCAAATAGCACTCATTGTGTTGGGTGATTCTCATAGAGGTGAAGAAGTGGGATTAATACTAGTGAAATAAATTGCATTGGGAAAGCCCAATGCTTAGATATGTCATATGTTTGTATAAGTCTGACCTCCCTATTTAAAGTGATTTAAAATCTAGGAACACATTTTGGTATCTAGAATCTAATGCTTATATTGAAAAGATATTTCACTTCTCCTTATTAATTTAACCAAGGGAAAGTTGATATTGTTTAGATTATGCAAAATTTGAGATTAACCATGTGACAACTTAGAATAGGACCGTTCTCCTTTTGAATATCTACAATTTGAACTCCAATGCTTACAATGAAAAATATTTCACCTCTCCTTATAGTGAAAAATAAAGTTCCCTTTAATTCATTTTAGACTTTAAATACCAAAATAGGATTTGTGTTAGAAGTAATCAAATTCCGCAAATATATTGTATGTATTTTGATTAGTCAAAAGTTGTCTTACATTAATTCTAATTGTTAATGTAGTATGGGAATGAGAAATGTCATACTTGATTTGGTAAGGTGATGTCATGATACTTCTATCCTCTTTTCTTAAATTACAAGGGACCATTGGCCTCTTTTATTATCCAACAATCATAACCCTTTAACAGTGGATTCTATGTAATTATGCAATATGCATTTAAAAGTCTCTTGTATATGTAATTATGCAATATGCATTTAAAATTCTCCAGTATATGTAATTATGCATTAGGTAACTAGGATAATGTCTATGTCATTATGAATTTAGTAACTGCATATGTAACTATACTATTTGGTATAATCATGCTATGTTATTTGGTATAATTGTGCTTGTTATAAGTATTTGGGATGATATTCCATTTGGTTTGTCATTAGGAGTTTTGTTAATGATAGTTCAGTATGTGATATATACAATCAAACAATATTTGGTATTTGTTATCACCTGCTTGAATCTAAAGGATTTCCATATTAATTTATATTTGAAGTGAAGCCTTGTGTTTGTCAAATTGCTTATATTTTTGGAACCCTTTGTGAACATATGAAACCTTTTTCCTTTCTCTTCGTTGTTTGAACTTCGCCTCCTTTTGAATTTAAAATTGATCAATCCCTCTTTAAACATGTTCAAACTTTTTTAACATGATTTATTGGTTGGGTTTGACTCCTCAATTGGACCCCTTTTCACTTATATGAATTGTGCCTCTAGCCCAATTTCTTAATCATGCACATTTCCTTAATTGGTACTATTTTCACCTATTCAAACTATGTCTCTATTATTATTTCTTTATTGGGCACAAATCCTCAGTTGGACCCCTTTTCACCTATTCAAACTATGTTTATTACCTAATTTTCTAGTCAAGTTTGATTCCTAAATTGAGTCGCTTTTCACCTAAGTTCAAATGTCTTTGAATATGTTCTCCCCCCCTCTTTTTTGAATAGTCACCCCTTTCAAATGTATTTTCCCCTATTCAAATTTGTTCTCAATTTTAAACTTTCAAACAAAGGGGATCTAATGGCTCAAATAAAGGTTGGTACTCCAAATAAGCATGTGCCACTATTTATTGTAAGGGAAAAGACCCTTGGAAAGATAACATGACAACCATTACAGAATCACTAATTGGGAAACAATAACTTATTAAAGTTTGAAATCGTACATGTGTCCCTAATTTTGTGGGATTAAGAGTGAGTGGTGGCCCCAAAGTGTAAATTAAACCTTGATTCAAAGATATCAATTGGCAGGTTGTGGGAAAATAAAGGGTTCCCATTGGTTTCCCAAAGAAATGCCTTCATAACAAAAACATTATGCACATTTCACCCCCAAGGACTTATAATAAAGATGTTTTTTTCTTTTACAAGGGAGGTTTTTCATTTAATCATTTTATTTTCAACAAACTAAAGAGGGTGAGTCATAGGTTAGAGGTGAATCTACAACTCTACCTAGTGTATCATAGTTTTGTAGCAATAATCCTAGCATAATTTTCCTCCTAATCTTCCCCTCTTTCATTTTCATTCTCATTGTAAACTTTATTTGAGTAACAAGCTCTATGGAGGGAAACTGTGAGGCCCAAGACAATGATTATTTAATCTCAAACCCTTGGTACACTTATTGTATACATTAAATGGTTGTTTAATATGAGACTTTATAGTATCCAACATTGGAGCTAATATATTATATGAAATGTTAGGTTGATTGTGAAATGGAGACTGAGGATGTTTTCATTGGTAAATAATAAATTCAAGTGAGTTACGATGGTATCCCCTTTGGCTCAATAACTAGCTCGAAGGCCTATAGTGGCATAAAAAGGTGCATCTTGCACATGATTCCTTGACATTTTGCCTCTCTATGAGAGATAAGGGAAAATTTAGGAACAAAATCAAAACTAACGATGCTGCTAGGGAATTCATCTTGATAGATGATATTATGTTTTTTCTCTAGTTGGGGGTAAAGAGAAATATTAGACAATATTTATGCATATCACTTTTTACCATTGACAAATGTCTATTTTACTCTTTGATAAAATACTAACCAGTGATGTATTCTCTAAAACCCAAAAGAATCCTCTAAAAGGTGAATCTACAAATTGTGAATATAGGGGAAAATATTCACCTTGATATGTTGGACTTTAGATCTGTTGTCATATGGTCCAATTCCGAAGGACATTTGGTCAGTGCCTTATCAAAACCAAAACACACTTGCCAACAAGTGGAAAAGGCCTCCAAGCCCACATATAGATAAGCAACTAGACTATATTATTCCATTCTCCACTTTTGATGTCGTAATATTCCTATTTCAAATTCCCATATCTCAATTATATGCAAGAGACAACCTCCTAGCCTATGGTCTACCCTATTCCAATTTTGGTGGATCTATCATAGGACCCATATCTTGTGATAATTTGGAAGGTAAAATAATACTTTCTCTCACAAGTACCCACTCAAAAATAGGAGTACTCCAAGTCTTATTTGGATTCGTTTTGACCCGACATCAAACCCAAAAGATTGGGTCATTCCTACCCTCCAAGTATTTACACACTTAAGATGTTCATTGTCAATTGGGGCTCTCCCTCATCCTTGGATACAAACCTTAAAACTCCATATGGATAGTCAAATTCCTTCGCACCCCTCATTACCAACTAGCTTTAAACCATAGGTCTTATCCCCTCCTGAATGCCTTTGAGACCTACTTAATGGCTACATAAAATTTCTACCAAGAGTCAACGAAGAAAATGACATTATTTAAAGAACACCTTACTCCTTTCCAAGATTGCACTAACAACTTTTACATGGAGGATGACGATGTTTTCTCTAGAATGTTTACCCATTCTTTAGAAGGAGAATCCAGAGAGTGGTTCATGAACTTACGAAATGGTCCTTTGAGATATTATACCCAATTCCATGAAAATTTATTAAAAAAGTGGGGTGTCAAAAACAAGGAAAATTTTAAGGATGTGTTGACAAGAGTTTTGTGCACCCTAGTCAACAAGGGAGAAATGACCTAGACCAGGGCTCTTTAAATAGACCTAGTTGTTTGGTGTGGTCGTTCTCAATAGGTTTTAAGGCTTTGTTAGGCTAGATGACTCTTCCTCACATGAAAATGAAAAGACAAGGTTTGATCCTATCATATTTTATTCTATAGTTAATTTATGCTATTGTTTAAGGCAATCTACCTATTCTATGAGTTAATATGATTAATAAACTATATTACAAATGAATGCTAACTATCTAAAAATATGTTAAAAAATGAAAACAAAGAGTAATAATACACGAAATGTACAAGACTATGATACAAGAAATGAATACCAAAACTGGTGTCTGGAATGTAGATGTATTACTTAACATAATATAAAAGAGATACCATATGCAAACTAATACTTAAAATGCAATTATAAATTAATCTAAAAGAAAGTAATTCTTAATGTGATATAAATGAAAGAATTTAAGTTACGTAAAAGTAAACTTCAACTCTCTCAAAATAACAAAGAGTTATCAAACTCTATTAGTTTCAACACCACACATTAAGGATCATAAAAAACCTATATTATATAATGGGTTCTTAGCTAAGGCTAAGGTATGCCTAAGAGGAATTGTTACAATGGGTTAAAACAAAACAAGTTTCAATTATAAGTTTTGAATTAAAACAATAAACTGATAATCAAAGGTAACGATATTAGTAAGAAAATGCTACTAATTAAATTTGCATACAGAAAATGGTAATCTTCTATAATTTAAATCTCTAGAATAAAATCACAATTATCTAGGTCAAATAAATGCCCAGATCAATCATAAACCTCGGGACCCAAATCAGTGGAGATAAATGTTGATCGAATAAAGAAAGATACGAATTAAACTAATATGAACAAGGAAAGAAATGTAATGAATATCGTTAATTGTTTATGGAATCAAATCACTAAAACAATTGGCTAATATCTACCAAACCTTGAGAAATCAAACTACACGGGATTAAAAAAGACAATAAATATTACCATAAAAAATATAACCTAATAAAAATATGCACCGAATATAACCAAGCTCAAACTTGTATTATTAACAATACTCCATAGTCACATAATTTACAGCCTCAACCATTTGAGATTGTGCCTCTTCATTACATTTTCCATCAATCTTTTATAATAGTATATGTGCAACCCACTTCAACTTTGTTCAACAATTCACTTCTCAAAAGAAATCTTAACTCGATTTTTAGCCCATTAAATCATTGTTCGATCTTATTTTAGGAATCGATAATATAATAGTCATATATTCATGAGTTTTTATAATATGTGAAATGCAATTAAATGTAAATATGGTGTATGTTTGTAATGTTCTCAATGGCTCCGTCCATAACACACGGTCTTCGAAATGTAACTTCTTCATAGCACGAATATGGTAGGTTCAAAGACATTGTTCATGTGATATATATATATGTATGGGGTTTATTAAAAGATATATTCTAAATAATTACAAATATACAAAATATTATGATAGGTTCAAAGACATTGTTTATGTGATGGCATCTTAAACGTTTTTTATGGTGTTGAATCCATTTCCATTATCAAAAACACTATTCAAACACTGCATTTACCTTATAAATGGTCACCTTCCGACTACTTTTGATCGTCCAGGCAATTCCTGAGCCTCATTAGACGACTCCTTAAAATATGTCTTGCTTCTCCAAAATGGCTTTATTCAAGATTAATGTGTTTCCCAGCAATATCACTTCTGGTTTGAGCAATGAAGTGCTTTCTCGACTGCCCTTGCATCTTCCACAATGATCATTGTTGATGTGCATTATGATAGCGTGCGTCTGATCTACGGGGAATTCCAGATCTGTTGAGGATTCCAGATCTTTTCTATGTGTCTAATCTTCATATATCTGTTGGGAATTCCAGATCTTTATATAATTTATGTAATGTTTCATGGATAGCTCTATACACGAGATATTTTCTGTTGGGAATTCCAGATCTTTTCTGCGCGTGTCTGCTGGGAATTCCAGATCTTTTCTACGCGTGCTTGCTTCTTCATCCCACAGCTGCGTCATGTTGTCATAAAGTGGTTCCCTGATCTTCTGATTCAATAGGTTGTTTGACCTTGCGGCCTCCTCCCGTGTATTGTGTAGTTTGTTTGATGCTTTCTCCTCGTCCAATTGGCTGCGCTTCAAATTTTCAGAAAACTGCATCTTGCAATGCTTCTTGCAAACATTTTAAAGAGTGTTGAATTCGTTGTTCGCTGCCTCCCTCGCTAATTTGGTTTCCGGATCTGAAAGGTCAACCATATCCATGAAACAGGATGCTTGAAGGCATCCACATGAATTCTGCGGCTCTTTCAGAATTCCAGATCTGCGGCTCTTCATAGATCTGGCTCTTTCAGAATTCTACATCTGCGGCTCTTCATCGATTGGGCCTTTTCCTGGCAGCCATTGCTAGAATACGGCAAAATGAAAATTCGTGGGAAACAGGACAAGCTCACTCGCTATTATATGAATAATAGATCTTGTGGTTGTGGTAGATCTGCAGCTCTTCATTGTAACCAAGTCGTGATATAGATCTGTGGCTCTTCATTTCTCTTCTCATTGATTAGGTCTTTTGTCGTTTATAGATCTGCGGCTTTTCTCTTCTCTTCAACAATCTTCTGTGGCTTTCTCTTTGGCAATTTTTATACTCAACAGGAGAGCGTTCTCCAGATGGCTCCCAGCTTCACGAAAATAGCTGTTGGCTCAGTTCTGTCCACCTTTGGGGGTAAACTCCTACCCATATCGTAAGTAAAGCCCTAGCTACCACTGTCCAGGTGGTCCAGTGCTCACTCGATGAGGCTTTGAAGTTCTCTGAAATTGCCCTAATCTACCGATTCAATGGTTTTTGGTCGCGGCTGATAGCCTCCATAGTTGGATCTCGGAGGTATGGAAGCCTCTAATCCCTGATGCAATTAATATCTACCCCTATGCTAGGGGTTTCTTTATAATAGATTTTGAAAACCCTGAAAGCAGACAATGTATTCTAGATTCTAGCCCTTGGTTTTGGGAAAAATCAGGGCTATTCATGAGGCCATGGAACCCATCATTCGATCCCTCAACAACAGTCATAACCTCAGCACCAGTTTGGGTGAGATTGCCAAACCTAGCCTTGCATCTCTGGAATTTCTCTTCGCTAGAAGCCATTGGAAATGCAATTGGGAAATTTTACTGCAGGTGCCCAGAAACAGAGGAATATGCCAGAACCACCTATGCACGCCTCTGTGTGGAAATGGAATTCAGCGCCGGATTCCCAGCTAAAATACACCTAACAAGTAAAGACTATGTGTGGAACCAGAAACTCGATTATGAAAGTGTCCTCTTCAAATGTCAATCCTGCTTTGAGACAGGCCACCTAACCAAAAATTGCCCAAAAGCCTCCTAGAAAAATTATGCTAGAAAAAATCACCACAAATCTACATGGTGGGAAGGAGCACAAAAAGAACACTACACTGTCATCAAGGAAGAATACTCTCGAGAAAACTCTGAATCACAAGAAATCGAGCAAGAAAGAAACAACTCTCAAGACAAGCAGGGGGAAAGTCCCGGTGAACTCGACAACCTCTCAAGCATGAACAGTTATGAGGATTTGAATACCGCACAAAATAAATCTTCATTTAACAGCAAAGCAGATCTCCTAGACCAAACTTCTTCTCCAACTATCTTCAAAAGGATGAACACAATAGATCGCGAAGCTAAGACACCAATGTCTCAAGAACCAGAAGAGATGAAGGAGATGCAAGATAAAGAAAGTTGGAAGACCGTAGAGAAGAAAAAGAAAGCCACAACACCAATCTCGCCAAGAAAGACAAGGAGCCAGACAATTAGAAACTAAGAAAATTATAGGTCCAATAGACCAATTTTGGTTCATTGGATGTTAACCACACATCATCATCATCTTCATATATCAAAATATATATCTATTATATATATATTTGGGTTTATTAAAAGATATATTCCAAATAATTACAAATATACAAAATTGACATAATAATATCAACATTTCTTTAAACTTTATATTATATTATATGTATATATATATTTTTATATTATATTAATATCTATTTTACATCACACATTTTTTACATATATATATTTGGTAGAGATATGCATATTTTTATATTACATATTATATATGCATTAATTTATACACCTTGAGTGGGTTTAATGGTTAAGAGCATGTGTTTTCTCCTAAGAGGTCACAGATTCAAAACCAGAGGGGGGTAGAGCATGTATGCCTTCGTAGACTTAGCAGTTAAATTGTTGCGCGGAGGTGGGTCCCTTGTCCCACAAACAAGGGGGTCTCATACACCAATTTGGTGTCTGGCTTGGCTGTAACCTTAAAAATGGATATTATATTATTATTATTATTATTATTATTATTATATATGTTGTATCTACAAAGCGGTAAAGGTAATGTTATGTGAAGATAAAGTTATTTAATGTCACTAAACAACATAAAAAAAGAGGTCGCCAAGCAAGGTGTAAAAATGACTAAAGTAGTTAAACTTTGAAATCACTAGGGGAATGTGTCAAAGTTCTAGAAATCATCAAAATAAACTCAACAAATGGCTCAAAATCAAGGGAGCTTCATATGATAAAAAAAGGGGTGTAGAAGAGGTGAAGAAAACCATCAAACACCCAAATCCGAAAAGATGGTGTGGAAACCACCCAAGACTAAGCAATGATACCAAGGATTGAAACAAGAGATGTGTCAAAACATGATTGAGTCTAGGAGGAGCCAGTAGCGCAAAAGCCAAGCAATAAGGATTGGAGGAGTCATCAAACACGCTAATGCTGATAAAAAGGATAATTTTCCAAAATTTATAATGAGGGCCCCTTCATTTTGACCAAAAATGCATGAGAGCTATTGGTGAGCCAATAGGATTTAAATTTATCTTAGTGTAGAAACCTTGATGAAACTTTCTAGTTCTTAATACAAATTATAAAATGTTTGGCAATACTTAAAAAAAAAAACAAAACAAAACAAAACAAAACAAATTTCTATGAATTGTACATAGTCTTCTATAAAATTTTGGCAATTTTTAAGGTAGAATAATTTTATCTATAGAATTTGGGTGAATCATTTTTTGAGAGAATGGAAATTAGCATATATTTTTTGTGAAAAAGCATTGAAATTCTAAGCCCATTGATGAACTTTAGCCCCTAAAATTTCCCTTAGTAAAAAAGGATTATAGGTAATATCTCACTAAGTTCAACACCTTGAGGAAAAATGGTGAAACAATCCTCAAGTTCACCAATAGATTCTGCAACCCATATCATCAAATATCTAAATTTGTTAAACCTTTGGAACCTACAGTAATGTTGGCGTATGTTGCATTTTCCAAAAATGAATTTTCTTACACCTAATAGAAAGAAGATCATTTAACCTAGATTCCTTGTTCAATGACATTGAGATCAACCAGGGAACATGAAGGCCTTAGGGATACAATGCAAGCCCCAAAGAGAAGGGATTTTAAGAGAGAAGGAGAGATAAGGAGACTGAGTCCACTTTGGCCTATCAAGAACCTTATCTATGGAGGAAGTGACTAAGCTACTAAGATCTATGGATAATGACCTCACCAAGGTTAAGTAAGGGCATATTGTCCATGCTTTCATAGGACTTGCACCAAGGAAATTAAATTAATCCCTCATGAGCCAACCTCAATTTAAGAGGACTCCAAATGTGTTACAAACAAATGAAAAGCTAGAAGAACTTTACCTAACACAAACAACAAGAGCATGAGCCAACATGATGGTTCCTCCACCCCTATGCTATGAATATCACTATGAACAAGGAGGGAAAGAACCTACCAATGAATGCATGGACCTTAATATTCTCTTCCATATTGATGATAGTATGAGCATGGAAAGTGACTCATATCCTCTTCTTGGATTTGATGGATTTTACGGTTTCCTAATATCCTCATACGCGTTTACATGATAAGTATTACCATAACATCTAAATAGGGATAATGCCTATTAGGAAGTGAATATTGTCAATCAACCAATAGAGTTGAATGGTTATGATAATCTTGTAGGCCATTTTTGGGAATTGCAGAAAGCATGGTGACATTGGATTAAAGAAGTAGAAAACTCACGAGGGAGTGTCAGATGAAAATGATGAAGATAAAGGTTTAAAGGAGAATTGTCTTCGCATAAAGGTGGTGTTCTTCTAGTCAATCAAAAACTAGTGATATTCAGTAAGGTGCTAGCTTGAATTACAACAATATAGAAAATCATAAAGCCTATAACAAATTTATATACAATAATTTAAGGGGTTGCTTCCTCAAATGGTGAGCTCTTTTAAGGATATAGACTACATGGATTGAGTACAAAGAATGACGATTAGAGATGATAGGTGAGGAGCATAGTGATAATCCATATAATTCTAAGATGTCAAGATAAGGAATTGTGAATTAAAAAAATCACAACTAGCTACAGATAGACGAGGAAAAAGGTTTAAAGGTTTAAATGATCAACGATAACAATTGTGTAACTTTTGGAAAAGGAAATAGTTTATGTTGACTAATGACGAATCCTACCATGAAGTGTCAAAATGAACATTGATGGAAATTCTATACTAATACATTGAAAAGGAGTATACACAAATTAAGAAAAGAATCTAATCAACTAATAGAGGGTGTACTTGACTGATCTGCACTCAAGTTTGTGCAATTAAAAGTGAAAGAAGTTATTGCCAAAGCACACGAAGCATATAAAACCTTTTTGTGGATGATAATGGTCGTAGTAATTCCACGTGCCTCAAATTCTAAACCAAATATAGTGTCTTGCAAGCTAAAAGTAAAGGGGAAGAGTCCTTAGTCCAACTTGAAGAAGGGTGCATCTAATGTAAAATATGATAAAGTGGTATTTATTAGGAAACTCCATGAGACAGTCCAATCTTAATTATAATTACTAGGTGATGTGCGAATCACTGGAGCTTAACCATCCTTTTGGGCAAGTAGATTAAGCATGACACAAAACTTAAACAATGATGACCTAGTGTTTAAGTGTTATTGGGTATAATAGCCTTGGAAAGGATAAACAAAAGATGTAAAGTGATGAAAAATCATGGGATTTAATTTTGCTATTGATGATTTAAGGAACAATGACAAGGCCGGTAATAACTTACTAATGAATTTCACCAAATTTCCATAGGTATGAAACAATACATAACTAGATATTAAGACTCAAGATTATGAGGCATAGTTGGAAGTTTAATAATGTAGTTAAATAAGGGAAACATATCAAAATTTGAGCACATGGATAATGTGACTATACCTACCTTGTAAATTTTCCACCTCTTGTTGAAATAAATAGAATAAATGGCACACACACTTTAACACATAAATTTTAGCCTAGAAACTGAAAACTGGGAAAACTACAAATATTTTTTAGTATATGTCTCTTTATATTGTTATAACATAATATGTATATCTTGTGGTATCCATAAATACTCAATCTATTAGCCTTGTATTATAATACAACCATAGTTCCTTAACTAGAATTACAAAACCATGGCCTAAACCAATGTGCACCACAAAATTGTTAAAAGCATAATTATGTGGCAAAATCTGCCAAAAATGGATGCAAAAACCATCCAAATTGTTTTCATGTGCACTTCCCCCAAACCCTCACACAAGGAGGGATACTATTGTTAGAGATAAAAATAATATGAGAGAAATAGTGATCAAATTCATACATAACAACAATACACATAAACCATGCACACTATGATTTACCATGAAAAACGCATAAACCATACACGCCATGATTTATCCTAGAAAACTCTCACTGGGGAAAAGCTAGCCAATAATAGATCTATTATTGTCTTATGACTTAAAAGAAGCCATTCCTTGACTTAAAAGTGACCAAGCTAGTCAACATCCTGGCCTAGCCAAGTGAGCCCTTCACTTAACTCAAGCCCATTACAATGGAGAACTCTTGAGCCTTTTAAAGGCTTCATCACATGTAATACATGGGCTTTAATACCATGTGTTGAAAAGGCAACAAGAAAATCCTAATTTAATTTTGACCTTGATCTAAATTGGGAATAAAATTATAATTCTACATCATATGACAACTTGTATTAGTTAACTAAGTTAGTTTGACTTAGTTGGCTCAGTTAATTCGAGTTGAGGGTCTAACTTGAATTATGTAGAGTATCCCTTACATTATAGGAGCGTTGGTTGAGTTTATTTTGAGTTGTAATTAATTAATTCAATTTAACTGAGTTAAAGTTAGTTAAACTAGTTCCAACTGTTGGAGGAACTAGTGGGAAGTCTAGTAGTGCGGTGTTGCATGCAGTGATCAACTAGTTAACTGATGATTAACTCATAATTAACTCTTGCATATTAGATATGAGAGTTACCCAATTGAGGTTCGAGTTCAAGGACATTGTACTATCAGTTGTATAATCATCTCAATTGTACATGTGGAGCATACAGTCAGAGGAAGGCCTATGAGGATTGCATAATTCCAATTGAGGAATTTAGCTAATTAATAGGGGCTAATTCCCAAGGAAACATCGCAAGGAAATAAGAACTTGGGAAAGCAAAAAATTGGTTAAGTATTGGTCTGGGCTTGTCTAGGAAGCAGTGTGATAGATAGAGATAGTGCAGAGGTTGCTCGAGCTTAAGCAAAGCATTGTTATCTTCTCATATTTTATGACTAATGTAATATATAGATAGCAGGGGTTTTTAGCTATGGCTTTCCCCAGGAAATCATTATATAATGTGCTGATTAAATTCTTTCTCTTGTATGCTTCATGATTTCGTGATCGTTTAATTATTTTTCGATGAAGAGTAGAGTAGATTCAAGTCTATTTTTTTAGTAAATTACAGTTAGCAGTTTGAATCTACAAGGAATTTCTACACCATGGGCCACCAAAATCATGTACCCAAAACCTCCACTATAGGCCTAACAACTTTGACTCTTTCATCGAGTCAAGTTTACCCTAACATTCTCCCCTTGCACTTGGCTATAGAAATCCTCATGTCATCCTCCCCTATCACCTAGGTCTACTCCAAGACTTTATCAGTAGGGGTATGCATGTGTAACCAGGTCTTACAATTGTATGCCCATATACATGTAATTTACAAATTTCACCTCGAAGGTAATTTATTTTTTTTTGTTAATATTGTAGGGAAATTATGCCAACACTATCACATGTATACACAACCTTCTTACATCAAGTGCTCTCCTCACCATATGTTTCTTTTGTGACTACATCTCATCCTTTTGGACCTTTATTTCCTCTCATGAAATATTCACATATGTGGGTCAAATCCCAATCAAGATTCTTTATGTTATCTTTTGCCTCTACGTACAATGTGCCAACATTTTCAAACATCACCTCCTTTTATGGGCCATACTCCCTTGGTTCGATACCACTTGCTAGAAAAATAAAATGAGAGAGAAATAAACAACTAACAACACATGAACACCATATTTTAATCGAAAACCCTTGCAGGAAAACTAGTTGTGTGTACTACATCTACTATTCCTCATAACTTAGAAGCAGGCATGCCTTGAGTCTAAAGCAACCAAGCCAGTCAACATCCCTACCTGACCGAATGAGCCCTCTACTCAATTCCGGCCCATTAGAATGGAGAATCCCCAAGACTTTAAAAGGCTTCATCATTCCATGGGCTCTAGTGCCACATGCCACCAAAACCATGTTCTTGAAACCACCAATGTGGACCAAACAACTTTGACTCTTTCACTGAGTCAAGTTTACCCTAACAACTCCCCCCACTATGCCTAACATAATGAATCATGCTTCAATATAATCCTACAAAGTGTATGACACATACCAAATGTTCTCTCGCTTGTTGTTTTCTTTGCATACATGGGGTTGCAGGAGTACATGATTAACAATCCGTGGTAGAAATGCCTATTGTTTGTCTACACTAAGAGAACTCCTCAGTGCTCATAGATTTTTTTAATGAATTTGAAACATTTTTCAAGGTCGTGTCCACCTTTACTAATAACACCTTCTTGTCTTCAATCATATCTCTCACAATGTGATACCAAACATAAATATGCTTCAAATTATAATGATAAGTTGGATTATTATCCAAGAATATTACACTCTCACTGTCACAATCTATCATTATAGCTTGTTATACCAACCAAACACTTGAATACAATCTATGTAACCATAATGATTTCTTATTTGCATCAGCGGTTGCCATATATTCATCTTAAGTAGTTGAGAGTGCCACTACAAACTATCTCTTTCTCATCCAACTAATCATTCTTCCAAATTGGATACACCTACACATTTGTAGATCTTTTGTGATGCATATCTCTATCCCAATTAACATCAAAAAAATCATCTATATCTAACACTCTATCTATTCTTGGTCTTTCTTAGTAACATAATCTATAAACAAAGCCACACAAATACCTAAAAGCCCTATTTACTATCATACATTGCTCCTTCCTTGGCTTTGACATATATTTGCTCAATACTCCCACTACATGTGCAATGTTCAGTCTAATACAAGCCATTACATACCTCAAACTTCCAACTACACTAGCATATGGAACATGATACATGTCCTCCTCCTTTTCTTGTGTCTTGGGACATTGATATGTATATAATTTTACACCTATAGGAATAGGGACCTTTATCGGTTTACATTGCTACATATTAAACCTCTGCAATATTGTCTTGACATATTTACTTCAATTTAACCAGAGTTTCATATTTTCCCAATCTCTTTTAATTTCCATGCCAAAAATGAAATTTGTAGCACCAAGATCCTTCATATCAAATTTAGACAATTGAGTTATAACATCCTAGATGATTTCCTTGTCATTTTCAATCAACAACATATCATCCACATACAATACTAAATAAATCAAATGATTGCCAACTAATTTGAAATACACACAGTGATCCAATTTACTCTTTATGAAACCAAGTCCTAATATATAAGTATCAAATTTTTGATACCACGTCCTTGGTGATTTCTTTAACCCATATAGAGACTTGTTTAGCCTGCATACGAGTTGTTTAATCCACTTCACTACAAAGCCTTCTCACTACTTCATGTAGATTTCTTCTTCTAGATCCACATGTAGGAATGTTATCTTCACATCCATCTATTCTAATTCAAAATAAAAAGTAGTGGCAACAGATAAAATAAATCTAATAGAATTTGATTTGGAAACAAGAGAAAAAATCTCACCAAAGTCATTTCCTTCTACCTAGGAATAACATTTTGCTACTAAACAAGCTCTGCATTTCTCCACTTTGCCTATGCACTCAACTTATTCATAAACACCCATTTGCAACCAATGGAACTTCTTCCAGTCAACAACTCCACTAGATCCCAAGTCTCATTCCTATCCAAGCATTTCATTTCCTCAACCTATTGTACCTCTGAGATAATAATGGTCGGCTACTATGCCAGAGCATCTAAGATAGTTTTTTGGGGTTTTTTTTTTAATTTGGGAGACCAATGGATGAAACAGATATAGAACCGATGTGCCTAAACTTTTGAATAATATCAATATCTCAGTAGAGAGCTGGTATAAATATTTACACAGTGAAATAGATTTTATGATAATGAGCAGAAACAAAAAAGTAATATGAATGCCACAGTTTTCAAATTGAAAGCTAGATAATCATAAGTATGAAAACCTTTAAACTATGTTTATAGGGTTGAGAAAACACACATGAGCTCACAAAATATGCTAATGACTTATTAATTTTGAGGGAACTAATTAAACAAACAGTCCATTAATTCATTCTCCTTATAGATTATCACTTCAGAAAGCTTATAGGAATAGATTGAAATACAATTACTCCTACCTAGTTATCTCTGCAAGACACAAGTATATGAAGAAAAACATAATGAATGACACTGGAAACACTTACAGGAAACACAAACTGTGCAAAACAGAATCCATAATCCTTTGCTTCGTATTAATGATCCAGAAATATTAATTACATTAGATGTCTAGAAATGCTTCTTCAAGGGTTCAACCCTTGATAACTCGTGAAAAGAGTTATTTATACAACAGTAGGACGAAAAATATCCTAAACTACTTTTACAAAAATAGATTATTCACACAATCAAAAATAAAATTGTCTAATGATCTAGCATTTCTTTGGTGTTGTGTTGTTTCATGATTATCATTGAAAAAGTTGAAAAGTGGTTGAAGCTAGCTGACTGTTCCCTCAAAATTTGAATGTTGTTCAATAATCCTTAATCAAGTAAATCTGTTAATTCTTCCCAGCGTTTCTTATCTGGGACAGATATATTTGTTACCCTCCTGTAGATTTCATCCATCTTGGTGTATTTAGTAAAAGTGGGTTTTACCAAAAATATATGCTTGATTTCATCTGAGATGAAGAAAGAATCCCTGAGTGTTTTTACTATGAAATTTGGTGTTGCTAATCCTTTTATATTGGCTACTGAAGCTGCATGGGTGCCCGCCTCTGTTAACTTTTTGACATAATCCTCAATTGGTATCAATTTATCATTAATAACCCTCATAGAAGGTAAACCGCTGATCAAAGGTTCAATTTTGTTGAGGAACCATTGAAGCATGTTGTTAACATTGCTGCACTTTTTTTGTAGTTGAAGGTTAAGATTTCTCTTAGTGATAATCTTCTTTACTTCGAATATTGTTGCAGTTCTGTCACTTATCCTTAACTCTTCAAGCTCATAGTCATCCTTGGAATTCAGAAATTTGATTATATCAGAGGCAATCTCTAGCATATCCTCCAGCTACCTAGTTATGGATTCCATTGCTTCGTGAGCTTTCTCCAAGAGATATTTTTTATTGAAGATTATCTCAATGGAGAGCCAAATCTCCTTGATTGCCTCTGTGATTTCTTCCCACAAAATTTCTTTTTCTAAACCCAACTTTTTTCCTATGAAAGAATTTGTGAGTTCTTTCTTCAACACTTCCACTTGGCCTTTAAGTCTATTTGTTTCAGTTGTGTGTGTACTATATGATATAGACTTCAAAAGTGGTAATTCTTTGAGTTCATCCTTTAATTTATTGATTTCTCCTGTCTGGATAGACATGTTCTGAACAGCTTCAGTAAGTTGTTCAGCTCCTTCTATTGTACCTGTTGTTGATGTAGGGGATATAGTAGAAACTATAGTGATGGGAACTGCTACAAGAGAGACTACATCCACTGAAGTTTGAATTTTCTTGATAGCTTCCTCCTTCTCCTTAACCAATTTCTCTATCTGCTCCTCCATTTGTTTTATTTGCAAATTCTATTCTATGATGAGCTTCATCATGTCTAGCTTTTGAGTCTTTGTCTCCTCGATTTCTTTGGCCATTGGATCCTCAGATGCTGGTAGTTTCAGCTGTTTCTTTAGTACTGCAACTTCATTATTATTTTTCTTAATGAGCTCCTCTGCAATTTTTATGTTTAATGAATCATATCCCATCCTTAGCACTAGATTTTCTAGGGATTGAATCTTTGTATCCTTTGCTAACGAGGAGACCTTCTCGAACTTTAATTGTGACTGAATGTTGGCCAATGTAACCTGCAATTTTGACAAACTCATAGCAATGTTTGTCAAGGTTGAAACATTCATCTGTCCGGTTTGTTTGTGGATCTCAAGTTGATCAATTGGATGCACATCCTGAACATTGAACTCAAAAGAAATGTGTTTCTGATATTGTGCTGCAATCCTGGGCTAAGGAACTTGGGCCTGCAAGAAAGCCATTTGCATCTTCCCCTTCTCAGAGCCAAAGACTGAAAGAAGCCTTGCTTGAGAGCTGGAAGAATTCTTCCAGAACTGGGTGTAAGTATTCAACTTCAATTCCTCATTCTTTCTTTTGATTTCACTAAATACATGGAAGATGTCTTCCTCTTTATTCTCTAGAATGCCTCCAGCAACTTGGACTATCTGCTATTCATGAGAAGTGATAGACTGATTTGGAGATTGTATAGACCATTCACCAGACTGTGAAACAAAATTCATAGAGACTCTTTGTTTCTTTTTCCTGTGAAAAACCTTGAAGCCTTGGCTTGTTGCCTCTGTTACAGGTGAAGATTGTTCTTCTCTCCCTCTCTTGGTTGTCTTTTCCTGTGCAATTGGAGTTTGCATATTTGATTAGAGATTACCTGCTCCTCGGCCTCTTGGAGGGTATTCTCTGTCCATTCCAACTGATTCTTGAATTTTTCTATCTCATGCCTAGTTGTATGATGATATGTTGTCAATGGAGATGACTCCCAATGGTTCATATGACTAAGAAAAACTGAGAGCAAATTTCATTTCTTTTAACAGCTTATCAGCTTCCTCCCCTGCTACCCTGGTATTACAAATGAAGGGACCAACTTGAGCTTTGAGCTTAAATTGTGATTTCTTTTTGGCAGCTACAAAATGTACTTCATTTGCATTCAATCTTTGCATCAAGTACTCTAGTGAAAATATTCTAATAGGGAGGTACTTTGGCAGTTTGTAAGGTGGAATCTCACAGCCAAAAACCCTTATTTATGTAGTTTTGGTAGCAATACCAATCTCCTGTTGCAGCTTGATCTATGAACTGAAGTTCATTGACAATCTCTTCACTGATCCTTGGTAATAGAGTGCTACCCATAAGGCTGAGGGGTGGGTGAATTAACAGTTCTATGAACTGCTTATATGTGAATTTTTCTTTCTCCTTCATCCCCATTGAAGTCCAAAAAATCATTGATTGTGGAGATCCTTCTTCATCAAGTTTCTGCAAAGAAAATGGGAATTTGTCCCCCTGAAAAAATATAAAAAAGATAAACAAGTACTGAAGCATACTTGAATGCTTCTTCAGTGTTAAATTTGACAAACTACTCATGTATGGTTTCAACCATGAAATGACCGAAATCATAAATAACAGTAGGCTTAGAATCAGAAGAAAACACGGATAAGAAACCAAGGATGGCTTCATTGACAGACTGATCAGAGTGATAACCAAGCAAATAGGACAAGATAGTAATAATATGCTTGGTTCTATCAAGAAACATATATGAATTACAAGAGGGATTTCTCTTTGGTAGAGGACAATCAATTGTTAAAAATAGTTCCAGGGTTTGGGATCTCTTGGTAAAGTCCAATTTGTTATAAGCTTCTATCAAGTTTTCATGAGAAAAAGGATGAGTTGGTGTAGTGGCAGGGGCCTGCAACATTTTCTCAATTGAATCAACATTAATAGGACAGAGGATTTCTCCAATAGGTGAGATAACGGCTCTCTGGCTGAGATCATAGGATTGATGGCATTTTCTCACAAACTCTGGAGCTCTGTGTATTCATGGAAAAATATAGTGAGGTAATTGGGATTCCCAGAGCCCAATTTCATCACTCTGGTCAATTAGTTGCTCTTCCCACCAATAATAATTTCAAATAAATCAATAAAGAAGAATCTCAATGATTTTTCAATCCTTTTCAACTAATGGAGTACGGTGAAAATTAATCTGTGGTTGAATTAGAGGATTTGAAACTTCTGCAATCGCTTTTCCCTTGGGAGGAATTTTTTCAAACGAAACTACGGACTGTAAATGACAAAATGGTAAAAGGAGTTACCAGAGTGGAGACAGTTAACTAACAAGTGGACCTGGAAGGTGTGCTTGCGAACAGGACAAGTGGCTTCTAGAATGTCAGACAATGGCTAAGTTGTTGAGCATGCGGGCTTGAAGAATACTCTCGGTCACAAAATTTAACTGTGAACCTTTGAAATGCATGACACAGTGTTTATAAAGAGAAAAATGGAGTGGGAAGGTGGCGCTAAACGTTTTAAAGTTCATTAATTATCCAATGGGTTAATTAACAGACATTTGGTTATAAATGCACAGGAGCGAAAATGAATGGGCAATGGATAGGCGACAGATGATTGGGCAGGAAATATGAAGTGAACGTGACGGTATTTTCTTATGTGGGGAGGTGGTATTTGGGAGGGGTCACCCAATCTACTCCATCGATTGACATGTAGCAGTCGGGAGGCCAAGGAAAACCACTTTATCGGGCGAGTAATGATCGGTCATCGGGCGCAGCCTGATATGGTTGTGGACCGTCGGATGAGGGGAATGGTGATCAGACAGAAGTAGGGGGAGGGAGGTACGTGGATGAAATGAAATTAGGTGTCGGGGGGGTCGTAAACAGCTATGAAGGATATCGCATTCATGGGTAAGACGAAGTGGTTTGTGGTTTTGGGATTTCTAGTCCCGAAAGACTAAAAGGTAACTTTTTTGGTTTATGTAGGCAGTATTAAAGATTGCCCATTTCGGCCCCTCCCCCGCTAATAAACTTCGGATGGCGAATGAGGGCTGAAAGGGAGCATGGGTCGTATGATTGTAGAGGAGTGTGAGGGATGAGAGGTGAGGTGGAGGGAATTTAACATGTGAGCAGGGAATGAATGGTGGGGTTGCAATATGATAGGCAGACATAGTGGTTGTGGGTCCAGATGATTTAGCAAATGGAGTGATAGCATATGAATGAAATAACATAAGTTCAAAACTTTAGTTATTCAAACTCCCGTCATCAATATGTTTCCTAATGTTTTGATCTTTAATAAATAACCATTTCAACATCTCAAACTTTCACATTTATACCTACCCTTCTATTCCTAACATTTTTACTTATCCTTTCAGAGTGCATTTAAACTAGCAACCCAATATTTTCTTTTTATGAACAATCTATCTCTATACCTTATTTCCTCCATTAGCTCATATTAAACTGTTGAGAAAATTCATTTTCTACCTATGAGAATTAATTTAAAACAAATCCAATTATGATGCAACTGTATAATTGGATAAAATAACCTAGTGTGGCATCTAAACAAACTGCACACAACTATTATTTTTCAAACTGAATTTAGAACAAAGTAGTGGCATTTAGATTTGCAACACTTTCTGAGTTGATTCCTTTTTCTTTTCTATCTAACCTAACATTTTATTTTGCCTTTATTTTTTAGGGCATCTATCCTAACATTTTCTTTGATATGGACATATTTATCAAAATATTTTCCTAACATTTTTTATTCAATATTCTTTTTGTCGATATCCTATCTTAACATTTCATACATACATTTTCATTTTTTGTCTAATTTATTCTAACTTATCAAAATCAAAAAATGCTACAACATTGGCTCCAACTACAGACTGCTTTCTCCTGTAGAATGCAGAGAACCTGCAAATCCATGTGCCTTTTCCTCAGGCTATGGAGTCCTTTGCTGTAAGAAATCTCACTAACAGCTTAAAAAGTAAAAGAAACCAGAGTTTTTACAATGAAATGTATCCCAACTTCTTAGTACTGAATAAAATGTTTGAGAAACCTTCCATTTACAAGATAAGTGGAATATAGTCCCTCAAGATTTTGTAGCACAAAAGTGTTGTTACCCTTTACTTCAGCAATTACTAAAGGACCAAACCATAGGTTGTGAAACTTACCATGCTTTCCCTTTTCCTTCCTCCTGGAGTCCCATCTTAGAACTAGGTCACCTTCCCTGATGTCCCTTTCTCTGGCTCTTCTGTCAAACAGGATTTTCATCTTATTATGATATTTCTTCAATTTGTATTGAACTTCATCTCTGTTTTCATTTAGTTCAATAATTTGATTTATCCGTCTTGAAAAATCATCAAGTTCATCTGTTGAGTCCTGCAAGAATTTTAAAACTGGGAAAGCCAAATTGGTGGGAAAAATTACATCTTTCCCATAGACTAACTGAAAAGGAGATTTCCCAGTAGATATTTTTGGAGTTATTATGTTTGCCCATACTGCATAATTAAATGAGAGTCCCAACTCTTTTTATGATCTGCTAGGGTTTTTTTTATTACCTTTACCATACTTTTATTTGAGGATTCTGCGAGGCGATTACCTTGAGGGTAGTATGGAGTTGAATGATGTAACATAATCTGATATTTCTGGGAAAACTCAATCATTTTAACACTAGAGAATGTTGTTGCGTCTATGACAATTTGAGTTGGGCAACCAAACTAGATAAGATATTTTCTTCAATGAATTTAATTACTACTGAATCAGTAGCATTTCTTACCAGAATTGCTTCTACCCATTTAGTGAAGTAGTCTATTGCTGTGAGGATCCATCTGTGTTGATTACTTGAAGTGGGATGGATTTATCCAACAAAATATAATCCCCGTTGAAGGAAAGGTGTTGAGATTATTTATGGTACTAGTGGAACAGTTGCTAGTTTCTTCTTACCAGCAAACATCTGACAAGGAACACGACCTCTGACCTTTGCCCCCACTTGTAAGAACAATGTTGGCCAATAAAATCCTCCCCTTAAAATCTTGTATGTTGTTGCTCTCCAAGCATAATGTCCTCCACAAAATCCTGTATGGAACTAATCAATGATTCCTTCAGTTTCTGATTCTATTAAACATAATAAGGAAATATTCAGTGGATCTTTCCAGTACAAATTTGCATTTGTGATGCAGTACTTGACTGCTTTCAGTTTAAGATTTTTACACTGGGCTTTGGAAAATGATATTGGGCATTCAAAATGGAGCAGAAAATTTACAATGTCTTGATACCAATCTGACAATAGAAATTTGTCATCAATATGTAAAGGGCTAATCTGATCTGAAGGTAAAGGTTCTTGCGGATTCTTTTCTTCCAGTTGAAGAGAATGTTCTTGTGGATTCTCCCCTTGTAAAATTAGGAAAGATTCTTGTGGATTCTTCCCTTGTGAAAGGATAGAAGGTTCTTGTGGATTCTTCCCTTGTACAGGGACATAAGGTTCTTGTGGATTCTTCCCTTGTACAAGGACATAAGGTTCTTGTGGATTCTTCCCTTGTACTTCTAAAATAGAATTGATTCCAAGCACTTTGCAATTGGATTCTGCTAGAATCTTGGCTAATCCCTGGCCTTTTACTAGCTTTGTAGTTTTGATTGTTAGATCAAACTCAAGTATTTGAGTGATCCACCTACCTCTTTTACCGTCATTGTTAGGTTGAGTCAAAATGATTTTTACAACACCATTAGGAACATAAGCAGTAATAGGTGAATGTGGGACATACATCCTGAAATATTTTAGGGCTTGAATGAGGGCATAGGCTTGCTTCTCAATTATTTCATACTTAAGCTCGGCATCTCTCATAACCTTACTAAAAAGGGCTATGGGCTAGTCATGAGAATCTTCATTCTTTTGTAATAGAATAGCAGCAAGGGTTGTTTCTGAGGCAAAAGAAAAGATACTGAATGGTTTAGTATAATCAGGGCTGGCCAAGGTGGGAGCTTCAGAGATAGCTTTCTTGATATGATAAAATGCATGCCTGGAAGAGACAGTCCATTTAACAAAATGATCCTTTCAGAGCATGTCAGTTATATCTTTTACAATCTCTACATAATTTGGGATGAATCTCCTTAAAAAATTAATCTTACCAGAAAAGCTTGAATTTCTTTCTTATTTCTAAGGTCAATGTTTTAATGGCAGGCACATGCTTGGGATCAATTACCACTCCTTCCTTTGAAATTATATTGCCCAATATTTTTCCTTCTTTGATAGCAAACAAAGACTTTTTAGGGTTCAATGATATCCCAAATTTCCTGCATTTGTCAAAAACCTTGATCAAGTGCTTTAGATGTTTCTGATCAGATTTAGAAAAAACATTAATGTCATCAAGATAAATAACCACAAATTTGTTTACCTGACCCATGAAAGCTACATCCATAGCTCTCTGAAATGTTTCTCCAGTATTTGATAAGCCAAATGGCATTCTAATGTACATAAATGTACCCCAGGGTGTAGTGAAGGATGTTTTTTCCCTGTCTGTTGGATCAACATTCACCTAATTATAACCTAAAAAATCATCAAGCATAGAAAGTCTTTGTGCTCTTGAAACCATCTGAAGTAACTGATCCATTTTGGGCAAAGGGTAGTTATCCTTTAATGATGCTTTGTTCAAATTTCTAAACTCCACACAAAGTCTGATTTCTCCATTCTTTTTCCTGACAAGAACTAAATTTGCAACCCAATTAGAATATCTAAGAGGGAGAATGATCTAGGCATCTAGCATTTTCTTAATTTCCTTTTTGACAGTTAGTATAAGGGCTGGATTAATTCTCCTAAGTTTTTTTTATAAGGTATTGCTTCTAGCTTCAAAGGGATCTTATGTTGTATTAATGAAGTATCATAGGCTTTAAGATCAGCATAGATCCAAGCAAAAACATCCTTACAATTTTGAAGTAACTTAATATATTGAGTTTTAATCTCAGGGTCTAGAGATGCATAGATTTTGATGGTTTTCACATCATCATTTGTTCCAATGTTAATTTCTTCTATGTCCTCTTCCAAAGAAATGGACTGAGGATTTCGGAGGACATCATTTTGATCAAAAAACGTTTCTAAAGGTATCAAGCCTTTGGGAATAAAATTGTTAGACAATTGAATAATATCATGATCAACAATTTTTGAACTAAAATCTGAAGTATCGTTCTCACTTGTATTTTCATTTATTTCAAATCTATGTTCATCAATTTGTAGAACAGAAAATTGATCTACAACTTGCAGAAAAGATTTCAAGTGTTCATCATCTTCAAATATATGTCAGTGTTTTATATTGTCTAGGATAGATGGTCTATACTTGACTTGTATTTGGTAGAGTAAATTAGTTTGATCGGAAATTTTAAATGAATTAGCAGAAATAGCTAAGGCATCTGCATGAATATTTTGATCTCTTGGAATATAAGTCAAATTAAAAGCATCAAGGAAGTTTTCAACTGAATCCCATACTTCATTTCGGTAAGACCTAAGTCTAGGGTGTTTATTCTGGAAAATATTTCTTACTTGCTTGACAATAAGTTCAGAATCAGTAAAAACACTTAAGTTTTGAACCTTTAAGCTTTTGGATAATTGCAATCCCAAAAGGAAAGCTTCATATTCAGCCACATTATTTGTAACTTTGAATTCGAGCTTACATGATTGGGTAATGTTTTCTTTTTCTAGTGATATGAAAACTACTCCAGCTCCTTATCCATATTTTGTACAGGAGCCATCAAAGAATAGTTTCCATATATCAGTTTGATTTGGTACTGGACTTTCAATTACATCTTCAATTTTAACATGAGTTTCATGCACTTGGTTTGAAGAGAGTTTAAAGCAACCAAACTCTTGGTCAATTTCATAAATGGGATGGTTCCTTGGCTGGTCTGTTTTGCAAACAGTGTGCACAAATCTCACCTCCCAATATAATCTTACTTGTTCTCCCCCATAAAATGGAATAGTAGCATAAGACATATCCATCTGAAGAGTTCCCCCTAATTTGGCACAGCAAGACCTTGAAAGGAGCATTCCAAATTTGGGAGGGATATCTGTGACAACTATATCAAGTACTACACTTTTCACTGGAATTTGGACAAGGGTGACTACTAAATCCTTAATCAATCCTAAGCAAGGCACCCTTTTAGAATCAAAGGTGTACAAGTCATGATAAGATCTAGTTATGTCAATTTTCAAATGATCCATGATAGTTTTTGGCATGAGGTTATGTGATGCTCCAGAATCAAGCATACAATTATACAACATGGAATCATTTGTCTTAAGAGTTACATAGAAAGGAGGCACTATTTCATCTATCATATATGAGCTTGGGCCAGAAACAACTGCTGGTTTTTCATCTTGTAGATTGATGATATCACCTTCAGCATCAATCGAGGTATTTTGTATCCATTTGGAGACTTGATTTTTATACCCAAGGTTTTTAGAAAGTTCTGACAGAGGAATTGGGATTTTAACTCTTTTTCAACATTAAATGTAGTCAATGTATTTTTGTCATTTTGAGGAATGTCAATTGGTTGTTCTAATGGTCGAATAAAAGTCGTTTCAGTTTGAGCAGTTTTGGCGCAAGGTTCAATTACTAGAGTTTCCTTAGGAGGTCTTCTAGGGCTAGGCCTAGGCCTAAGGTCATATCTTTTGTTCAACTCTGTAATTAAAAATTCAAAGAAGGCATGGTATTTAGAAACCTGTGAAGATTCTTGATCTTCTTGAACCTAATTTTGTTGTGTAAGAGGAATAATAATTGTTGATCAGAGGAAGTATCCATATTATTTATATCTTCATTGATGTTCATAGTATTATCATCAGGTTGTTTATCATCTATGAACAAAAGAGTGGGAATCTGCTGATCATTACTAGGTCTCTGAAGAAATTGTAATTGTGGATTTCTTTTATATTGACCTTGATTTTGATTTTGGGGTCTGGAAATTGTTTGTTGAATTGTCCTAGGTTGAGTCTCAATCTTGGAAATTCTATTAGATAGATTTCTAAGAAGAGAAGTTCTTTCATCTATTTTAGAATCTTCAGTTTTAGTCTTAGAGGAACTAGAAGCCTCTCGTGTCGATTTGAGTTTTCTTTGGGCCTTTTCCTCTTTAGCTTTCAAAGAAGTTGAAGCAACCATGTTTGCTTCTACCTTAATAGCATTTGTTTGCATATCTTCAAGAGTTCTTGAAGTTCTCTCTCTCAGCATAACAACAAAATCATCATCAAAGGCTTCAGAAAATCTAGACTTTGTTGTTGCTATAGGGGGTTTACAATTAGCGGGCATTTTATGATAAAGCTTATTGAATCTTTTGATAAAGTTTGATACAGGTTCACCAAAATTTATTTTAAGTTCATCAAAATCAGTGAGAACGTAAAGAGGATCTGTTTTCCAACCCACTGTTTTTTAAATATATTTGTAATTTCTTCCCAATTTCTAAAGGAATTTGCAGGTAACTGCATAAACCAAATTCTTACATTTCCTTCAAGTGATTGTACAAACAACCTCATATAAACATTTTCTTGTTCAATATTCATGTTATCTGCAAAGTCTAAAAAGGCTTGAAGATGGTCTTCAGCAGAAGGACTGGTTTCTCCATTATACCTAGGAAGGTATTTCAAGTATCCAGCTGGGAATGCATCGAGATTAGGAGGTAAGACTAAAGCTGCGTATCTAGCCTAAAAAATAGGTCGGAAAGCCATAGTGGGAGGTGGTGTATGAGGTGTTTGTGTGGATGAAGAAGTTTAAGAAGATGAAGAAGGGGTTGAAGAAGGTGATTGAGGGGGTGAAGAACTAGTTGGAGGTGAAGAAGGAGGGGATCTCCTGAATGATTTCAAAGGAGTCTTAAGAACTAATTTCTAGACCTATGGATGAATACATTCCTTTGTTTCAAAGAGTGGATTTGAATACATAGAGAAGGTCTCTTTAGGTTGTTCAGAAGTAGAAGCTTCAGGTTGTCCAAAAGTTGGAGGAAACGAATAAGTGGTAGGGGATATGAAATCTGTTGGTTTATATTCTAGTAAATTAACACCCAAGCCAGACTCAGTTTTAGGTGATCCTGGTGGTAGTGAGGGATCTAGATGAGATTTAAATGAATGAATGAGGAATGTTGATTTAAAATCAACTCCCCTGTTTAAGAGTTCAGCAACCCTAGGTGATAAGTAGGAGTAATCTGGATTGGATGGAATGTTACTATAAGTATCAAATGATGGTAAATATTCAGACTGAAGAGGAAGAAGAAGAGGGTTGATGTCCCCTTTTAGAACTGGATTTCTTCAGAATTTTTTTAGGGTTTGACAAAAGATCAACTAAGTTATCCTCTGAACGAGATCTGGTGTGCTTAAAAGGTGCCAGTTTGGGAGAGTCAAGTCGCCAGGTGAAGGATTTTAACCTTTCTAGACCTTTAATCACCTTAAAGGATTAGAATACATACCATTTCCCCAGGAAAACATAATGAAATTCGAGTCCCCAGCAATGGCACCATTTTGATGTTGTACCTCTGAGATAATAATGGTTAGCTATTATGCCAGAGCATCTAAGATAAATGTTTTGGGGGTTTTGTTTTAATTTGGGAGACCAATGGATGAAACAAATATAGAACTGATGTGCCTAACCTCTTGAATAATATCAATATGTCGGCAGAGGGCTGCCATAAATATTTACACAATGAAATAGCTTTTATGATGATGAGCAGAAACAGAAAAGTAATATGATTGACACAGTTTTTAAATTGAAAGCTAGATAATCATAAGTATGAAAACCTTTAAACTATGTTTACAGGTTTGAGAAAATACACATGAGCTTACAAAATATGTTGATGATTTATTAATTTTGAGGGAACTAATTAAACAAACAATCCATTAATTCATTCTCTTTATAGATTATCACTTCAGAAAGCTTATAGGAATAGATTGAAATACAATTACTCCTACCTAGTTATCTTTGCAAGACATAAGTATATGAAAAAAAACATAATCATTGACACTGGAAACACTTACAAGAAACACAAAATGTGCAAAACAGAATTCAGAATCGTTTGCTTTGTATTAATGATCCAGAAAGATTAATTACATCAGATGTCTAGAAATGCTTCTTCAAGGGTGAAACCCATGATAACTCGTGAAGAGAGTTATTTATACAATAGTAGGATGAAAAATATCCTAGACTGCTTTTACAAAAATAGATTATTTACACAATCAAAAATAAAACTATCTAATGATCTGGCACTACTTTGGTGCTGCGCTGTTTGATGATTATCAGTGAAAATTTTGAAAAGTGGTTGAAGTTGGCTGACTACTCCCTCAAAAGATGAATGTTATTCAATAATCCTTAATCAAGTAAATCTGTTAATTCTTCCCAGCGTTTCTTATTTTGGATAGAAATCTTTGTTACCCTCCTGTAGATTTCATCCATCTCGATGTATTTAGTAAAAGTGGGTTTTACCAAAAATATATGCTTGATCTCATCTAGGATGAAGGAAGAATCCCTGAGTGTTTTTACTATGAGAGTTGGTGTTGTTGTCTTTTGATATTGGCTACTGAAGTTGCATGGGTTCCCACCTCTGTTAACGTTTTGACATAATCCTCAATCGGCATCAATTTATCATTAAGAACCATCATAGAAGGTAAACCTCTGCTGATCAAAGGTTCAATTTTGTTGAAGAATCTCTAAACCATGTTGTTAACATTGCTGCACTTTTTTTGTAGCTCAAGGTTAAGATTTCTCTTAGCGATAATCTTGTTTACTTATAATATTGTTGCAGTTCTGTCACTTATGCTTAACTCCTCAAGCTCATAGTCATCCTTGGAATTCAGAAATTTGATTGTATTAAAGGTAGTCTCTAGCATATCCTCTAGCTGCCTAGTTATGGATTCCATTACTTCCTGAGCTTTCTCCAAGAGATCTTTTTTATTGAATATTATCTCAATGGAGGGCCAGATCTCCTTGATTGCCTCTGTGATTTCTTCCCACAGAATTTCTTTTGCTAAACCAAACTTGTTTGCCTATGAAAGAATCTGTGATTTCTTTCTTCAACACTTCCACTTGGCCTTTAAGTCTGTTTGTTTCAGTTGTGTGTGTACTATCTAATATAGACTTCAAAAGCCGCAATTATTTGAGTTCATCCTTTAATTTATTGATTTCTCCTGTCTAGATAGACAGGTTCTAAATAGCTTCAATAAGTTGTTCAGCTCCTTCTGTTGTACCTATTGCTGATGTAGTGGTTGTAGTAGAAACTGTAGTGATGATATTTGCTGCAAGAGAGACTACATCCACTGAATTCTGAATGTTCTTGATAGTTTTCTCCTTCTCCTTAACCAATTTCTCCATCTTCTCCTCTATTTGTTTTATTTGCAAATTATGTTCTATGATGAGCTTCATCATGTCTGAATTTTGAGTCTCTGTCTCCTTGATTTCTTTGGCCATTGGATCCTCAGATGCTGGTTGTTTCAACTGTTTCTTTAGTGTTGCAACTTCAGTATTCTCTTTCTTAATGAGCTCCTCTACAACATTTATGTTTAATGGATCATATTCCATCCTTAGCACTATATTTTTCAGGGATTGAATCTTGGTATCCTTTCCTAACGAGGAGACCTTCTCCAACTTTAATTGTGACTGAATGTTGGCCAATGTAACCTACAATTTTGACAAACTCATAGCAGTGTTTGTCAAGGTTGAAGCAATCATCTTTCTGGTTTGTTTGTGCATCTCAATTTTATCAATTGGATCCACATCCTGCACATTGAACTGAAAAGAAGTGTGTTTCTAATATTGTGTTACAGTCCTGGGCTGGGGAACTTGGCCCTGCAAGCCTTGCTTGAGAGCTGGAAGAATTCTTCCAGAATTGGGTGTAAGTACTCAACTTCAATTCCTCATTCTTTCTTTTGATTTCACTAAAGACATGGAATATGTCTTCCTCTTTATTCTCTAGAATGCCTCCAACAACTTGGACTATTTGTTGTTCATGAGAAGTGATAGACTGAGTTGGAGATTGTATAGACTGTTCACGAGACTGTGAATCAACATTCATAGAGACTCCTTGTTTCTTTTTCCTGTGAAAAAACTTGAAGCCTTGGCTTGTTGCCTTTGTTACAGGTGAATATTGTTATTCCCTCCCTCTCTTGGTTGTCTTTTCCTGTGCAATTGGAGTTTTCATATTTGATGTAGAGATTACCTACTCCTTAGCCTACTGGAGGGTATTCTCTATCCATTCCAACTGATTCTTGAGTTGTTCTATCTCAGGCGTAGTTGTACGATGATATGGTGTGAACATATTTTCCACCCTGAGTTTGGAGATGACTCCCAATGGGTCCTATGACCAAGAAAAACTAAGAGAAAATTTCATTTCTTTTAACAGCTTATCAGCTTCCTCCCCTGCTGCCCTGATATTACAAATGAAGGGACCAACTTGAGCTCTGAGCTTAAATTGAGATTTATTTTTGGTAGCTACAAAATGTACTTCATCTGCATTCAATATTTTCCTCAAGTACTCCAATGCAAAGATTCTAACAGGGAGGTACTTTTGCAGTTTGTAGGGTGGAAGCTCACAGCCAAAAACCCTAATTTGTGTGTAGTTCTGGTAGCAATACCAATCTCTTGTTGTAGCTTGATATATGAACCGAAGTTCTTTGATAATCTATTCACTGAGCCTGGGTAATTAGCACTTCTATGAACTACTTATATGTGAATTCTTCTTTCTCCTTCATCCCCATTGAAGTCCAGAAAATCACTAACTGTGGTGATCCTTCTTCATCAAATTTCTGCAAAGAAAATGGGAATTTGTCCCCCTTGAAAATATATAAACAGATACACAAGTACTAAAACACACTTGAATACTTCTTCAGTGTTAAATTTGACAAACTGCTTATGTATGGTTTTAGCTATGAAATGACCGAAATCATAAATAACAGTAGGCTTAGAATCAGAAGAAAACATGGATAAGAAACCAAGGATGGTTTCATTGACAGATTGATCAAAGTGATAACCTGTTATGAAACCAGCTCACAAAAAGATAGAAAAGATAGATCCATGACTTAGAATTCGGCCTCTTCGAGAGGGCAACCTCCTTTACATTACACAAATGAATGATTCTTTGATGATTCAAATAACAAAACCTCCTTTCTATATATAGGAGTCTAAAGAGTCACAATATAACCCAGCCGACCTAACAATAATAATAGAAAGCCACAAAAATAACAATAGAGGGATTCTATGGGGCACAGTAATAACAATATGGAGACAATAGGGGAACAACAATATTAATAAAGGATACAACTACAATAGTAATGGCGTAATCACTAGTATTATAGGGACCTAACATGCCCTTCTCCTTCAAAAAAGTGTTGTCCTCAATGCTTGAGTAGTTTTGGATGCTTCTGTATAAAATTCTCATCCTTCCATGTGGAATCTTCAGCGGATAATTTCTTCCACTTGATGAGATACTCCGAAATTGATCGATTTCGTAGCTATCTAGTTCTTGTTTCTGTGACTGCTTCTGGTTCCATTATAATTTTTCCTTCCTTTTCAAGTTCTGGCAATATTGTTTGAACTAGGAGCTTGTTGCCCATAACCTTCTTTAAACATGAAACATGGAAAACTGGTTGCACTCGAGAAGCTGCAGGAAGCTCCAATTTGTATGCCATAGTACCAATCTTTTGCAACACCTTGTACGGACCATAATACTTTGGTGATAATTTATTATCCTTCTTAGCTTGCTTGAGGGAGATTTGCTTATATGGTTGTAGCTGTAGAAATACCCAATCACCTACAACAAAACTTCTTTCGCTGCGATGTTGATCTGCCTGTTGTTTCATTCTATTCCTATGCCAACACGAGGTTATCCTTTAAGAGTTGGAGGACTTGTTGTTGATGTTCGATGTGATGTTCCACTACTTGAACCTTAGAATTTTCTCTTAAATATGATGTGATGGATGGTGGCTGATACCCAAAAAGTGCCATAAATGGGGTCATTTTTGTTGCGTATGGAAGGAAGTGTTATACCACCATTCAGCCAGAGGCAACCATTTGACCCATTGTGTCTGTTTATCAGATACAAAGCAACGAAGATATCCTTCCAACATTTGTTTACTATCTCAGTTTTCCCATCAGATTGAGGATGATAAGATGATGATCTATGAGCTAACTGAGTACCGAGACAAGAAAATAATTTTGTCCAAAAATTTCCAGTGAAAATGGGATCTCTGTCACTTACAATAATCTTTGGGTTTCCATGTAGCTTTTGAATTTTTCCATAAATGCAGTAGAAACTGTACTGGCTTTAAATGGATGTGATAATGCACAAAAGTGTGCATACTTGGTAAGTCTGTCAACTACCACCATGATGACACTCTTTCCCTCAGACTTGGGTAAACCTGTGATAAAATCCATTGAAACCTCCTCCCAACGTTGGCTTGGAATGGATAAAGGTTGTAATAGACCCGGTGTCTTAATTGTTTCAACTTTATTTTGTTGGCAACCAAACATTCCGCCACAAACTTTTGAATATCTGATTTAAGGCCATCCCAAAAAAATTCCTTCTTAACCCTATGCTAAGTTTTTAAAAATCCTGAGTGCCCTCCTAAGGGAGAAGTGTGCAATTCCATAAGAATCTTTTGTTTTAGCTGGGATCTTACATGAGGTATAAGAGAGATCTTGTACCATAGACGAATCATTTTTCTAGCTAAATGTATCAGACGTACTGGAATCTTG
>APFE030776219.1:337643-358215 GCA_000404065.3 Pinus taeda
TAATAATGCTCTACTATGCCCTTTGAATTCCTTCAAAATAAATTTTCAAACCAAGCTTAAGAAAAAATTTAAAAAAATCTCCACACCTTTTTTCACTTTGTAGGAGCTCGATATTGCCTCTGATGTATCTCTGTACTTTCAGATCATCAGTTTTGAAATTGTGACCTGCAGTAGCCCTCTGTGTTCTCTTTCCAATACCACCAGTCTAATCCCAATTGGATTCTCCAAAGAAAAGTTATGTGAAATCGTCCACAGTGACCTGATTATAGACTAGTTCAGTAGAGAGAACTTGTACGACATGCCGCATGTCCCTGTTTCGACCTTTGGCTCTGAAAAATATATACAGGAAACTACATTCCATCCTCTTTTTGTACCTTCTTATGAAACTTCAATCCGATGCTCAGAGAGAAAGTTATGATGATTTTCCTTAGGTCACCTGTTTGGAATGTAATTCAGGAGTTTGCAAAAAGACCAACTTCCTCAGATCATATCTCCTCAAATATATATATATATACTATTATATATATATTATATATATATATATATATATTATATATATATATTTATATATATATATATATTATATATATATAAAATAAATATAAAAAATAAAAATAAAAATTATAGCTAAATGCCACGATGACTATTGGAGCAGCGAAAACCCTAGAATCCAAAGCTTTGATACCAAATGTCTATGAAACCAAGGTCACAAAAAGATAGAAAAGATGAGATCCACGACTTAGGAATTCAGCCTTTCGAGGGTGAAACCTCCTTACTTACACAAATAATTATCTTTGATGATTCAAATGACAAAACCTCCTTTCTATATATAGGAGTTAAGGAATACAATTATAACCCAGCCAACCTAACAATATTATCAGCCACAAAAATTTAACAATAGAGGGATTCTATGGGGCACAGTAATAACAATATGGGGACAATAGGGGCACAAAAATATTAATAAGGGATACAACTACAATAGTAATGGGGTAATCACTAGTATTATAGGGACCTAACATAACCAAGCAAATATGACAAGATAGTAGTAATATGCCTGGTTCTATCAGGAAACATAGATGAATCATAAGGGGCATTTCTCTTTTGTAGAGGACTACCAATTGCTAAAAATAATTCCAGGGTCTGGAATCTCTTGGTAAAGTCCAATTTGTTATAAGCTTCTATTAGGTTTTCATGAGAAAAAGGATGAGTTGGTGTAGTGGCAGGGACCTGCAACATTTTCTCAATTGAATCAACATTAATAGGACAGAGGATTTCTCCAGTAGGTGAGATAATGGCTCTCTGGCAGGGATCATAGGATTCAAGGCATTTTCTCATGAACTTTGGAGCTCTGCGTATTCGTGGAAAAATATAGTGAGGTAATTAGGATTCCCAGAGCCCAATTTGATCACTCTAGTCAATTAGCTACTCTTCCCACCAACAATAAATTTTAAGTAAATCAAATTGAGAAGAAGTCTCAATGATTTTGCAATCCTTGTTAACTAATGGAGTATGGTGGAAATCAATCTATGGTTGAATTAGAGGATTTGAAACTTTTGCAATTTCTTTTGCCTTGGGAGGCATTTTGTCAAACGAAACTACGGACTGTAAATGAGAAAATGGTAAAAGGAGTTACCGGAGTGGAGACAGGTAACTGACAAGTGGACCTAGAAGGTGTGCTTGTGAATAGGACAAGTGGTTGCTAGAATGTCGGACAGTGGCTAAGCTGTTGAGCAGGCGGGCTTGAAGAATACTCTCGGTCTCAGAAGTTAACTGTGAACCTTTGAAATGCATGACATAGTGTTTATAAAGAGAAAAATGGATTGGGAAGGTGGCACCGAACATTTGAAACTTCATTAATTATCCAATGGGTTAATTAACAGACATTTGGTTATAAATGCGTGGGAGCGAAAATGAATGGGCAACGGATAGGCGGCAGATGATTGGACGGGAAATATGAAGTGAACGTGACAGTCTTGTCTTATGCAGGGAGGCGTTTTTCCAAGCCATCCTTATGAGAGTCAGGCAGTATTTGGGAGGGGTCACCTTATCTACTCCAGCGATTGACACGTAGCAGTCGGGAGGCCGAGGAAAACCGCTTTATCGGGCGGGTAATGATTGTTCATCGGGTGCGGCTGATGTGGTTGTGGACTGTCAGATGAGGGGGATGGTGATCTAACAGCAGTCGGGCGAGGGAGGTATGCGGATGAAATGAACTGAGGTGTCGGGGGGGGGCGTAAATGGCTATGAAGGATACCGCATTCAGGGCTAAGACGTAGTGGTTTGTGGTTTTGGGATTTCTAGTCCCGAAAGACTAAAAGGTAAATTTTGTGGCTTATGTAAGCGGTATCAAAGACTGCCCATTTCACCCACACCCCCCCCCCCGCTAATAAACTTCGGATGATGAATGAGGGCCGAAAGGGAGTGTGGTTCATATGATTGCGGAGGAGTGTGAGGGATGAGAGGTGAGGTGGAGGGAATTTAACATGTGAGCAGGGAATGAATGGTGGTGTCGCGATATGATAGACATACGCGGCGGTTGTGGGTCTGGATGATTTAACGAATGGAGTGATAGCATATGAATGAAATAAAATAAGGTCAAAACTTTGGTTATTTGAACTCCCGTCATCAATATGTTTCGTAATGTTTTGATATTTAGGATATAACCATTTCAACATTTCAAACTTTCACATTTCTACCTACCCTTCTATTCCTAATATTTTTACTTATCCTTTCAGAGTGCATTTAAACTAGCAACCCAATATTTTCTTTTTATGATCAATCTATCTCTATACCTTATTTCTTCCATTGGCTCAGATTAAAGTGTTGAGCCAATCTATTTTCTACCTATGAGAATTAATTTAAAACAAATCCAATTATGATGCAACTGTATAATTGGATAAAATAACCCAGTGTGGCATCCAAACAAACTGCACACAACTATTACTTTTCAAACTGAATTTAGAACGAAGTAGTGGCATTTAGATTTGCAACACTTTCAGAGTTGATTTCTTTTTCTTTTCTGTCTAACCTAACATTTTATTTTTCCTTTATTTTTTAGGGCATCTATCCTAACATTTTCTTTGATATGGACATATTTATCAAAATATTTTCCTAACATTTTTTATTCAATATTTTTTTGTCCATATCCTATCTTAACATTTTGTAAATACATTTTCATTTTTTGTCTAATTTATTCTAACTTATCAAAACCAAAAAATGCTACAACACAACCAAGGCCTTTTTCTAGACTTTTCCATCCTCTAAATCCATTGCCTCCCTAACAGTTATATGATTGCCATCAATAATAAACAAAGAAAATTTTGAATAGAAATAAGGTGGAGTATGCTTTTTTGGTTGCCTTATTTTCTGAATTAATCTCCTCAATACTAGAGTATGTGGTTCTTCATCTTCTTCTTATTATTATTATTATTATTTAGTAGAGTCTAATTCATCATCCTTCAATTCAAATTCTATCTTCTCTAGTTATTTCTCTTTTACTAGGACTTTTTGTTTGAAAACATATTTGATTTCTCTAAATACCACATATTGACTATCCATAACCTTCTTATTTGATAGGTTTCAAAGTTTGTAATCTTTCAAACCATCTTATATCCAATAAAGATATAATTTTTCAGAATTAATATCAAGCTTAGTCCTATTTTCCCTTGGAACATGTACATAAGCATCATAGTTGAATACCTTGAGATGTTTGAGAGATGGTTTCTTACTAGTCCATACCTAATGTGGATACTTGTTATCCAATGTTAATGAGGGTGATTGATTTACCAGGTAACATGTAGTTTCCACTACCAATGCCTAGAATTATATCCTAACCAAACACCATTAAGTATGCTCCGTGCTTTTTCCATTAGTGTTCTATTTATCCTTTCTTTAAGGCCCTTATGTTGACCTGTGTCTCGAGTAATATTCTACCTTTGTATACCACAATTATTACAAAATTCTTGAAATTCATTCCCCATAAAGTCTTCACTATTATCCATTATCAACATCTTAATTTTATTCTTTGTTTGATTTTCCACAAGAACCTTAAAATATTTAAATTTGTCAAAGACTTCAAATTTCTCCATAGGAAAATAAATTTGCATATTCATCAAGAAGTCATCTATAAATGATACATAGCTGATCCAGGTTGATCTCCAAACACCAGTGGCATGGAAAAAGCTCAAAATTTAAAGTGGAGGAAAGACAATGAACTTGACATCAGATAAAAGTGCTCATCACCCTGATTCCAATGGTGCGAATGGCACTCCAATCTGAGTCCGGATGAAGGAGATAGAAGCAATCAAAGTTGGGTTGACTTTTGTATGACTTGGTAGGACTAATGAAGGCACAATTTGGACTTTTCTCGATGGACGAAATCTGGCCAACTCCGACCAGATTCCGGGTAAAATTGTTGTGTCGTTAAAATGACTCCTTCGGTCCAAAAACCGAATTTCCAAAAACGCACACTTTGTTTTATTTATAACAAAAAAAAAAAAGAGGTGGGGGCACCAACCCTGCCACCCCAACTCTCTCCTCACACAACAGAATTAATATATTAATATATCTATATATAATATAATATAGTGGAGGAGCGAGCCATGACCCACGGCCCCTCCCACGAAACCACGGACTGTTGAAAACCATCATATAAAATGGAGCGGAGTTGGGTGGGTCGGCCCTTGGGGCGTGGACCCAACCCATTCAATACAAACCAACTGCCCATTAAAAAATTATGGAGATGGACGTGGGTACAGTGGGCGGGCCGCCCCAGGCAGGCCCAGCCCAACCAAAATTTTAATTTTAGAAAAGATTTGTTTGTAATGTATAGAAAAAGGAGGAGGCGGGGTTTGACTGCCCGACCTCCTCCATATTAACCAGAACCTTAACAAACTCCGCCAATGGACTTATTGAGAAATCCACCACCACGAGCTATATTTAAATGCAGTTTATTGGTGCGCCCAGGTAGAGGAGGAAGTGCACGCAATTCAAGGCAGAATTTTGCAGGAGGGCCGAATTTTCACTTTGTCATAATTTGATAAATTTTATATGGCTTCAGCACTTCTCGATGCCACGAATGCAATGGCACTGTCCATTTATCCATCATCGTTCTGCATTTTTCGGCCATTTTTCAGTATGGAAGTATAAAACTCATTTCTTGTAACTAATGCTTGTACTCTTCATTCTCATGCCACTTGATGAATGAAGGCCTCCCCATTGATGGAGTAGGGCCCGGAGACATAGTCCAAGTCGGACAAACTCCATTATCAAGTCTTGTTGTTTTCTTTCATGCTTTATGTGTTTCTCCTCTTCTCTCATGTACACATTAAGTTTTCTATGTTAAGCTACAATTTACGCATGTAATTCTTTAACACATTTATAAGCAAAAGATTTTGGATCAAGTGTTATCAGAGAAGGTATTTTTAGATGTGAATTGCATGTTTGTATGCTAACAAGAAACAGGCTCTGAGGAGGCAAAGGGAAACTAAAGTCTTTCGATCCTGAAGCGGGGTGTGCACATCGAAGGAGAAACATGGTAGATGAAGAGACTCGTCATGAAGAGGAGCGTAATTTCCACAAAATCTTTTATACAATGGCAGAGAATGTCGGTCAGTTGCTTTCAGGGCTAGAGAAAGAAGAAGAGAGAAATCGGGAAGAACAAGGTTCAATGCATGGAAATGGTGCAGAATAACCCCCTCCTTCTCCTTCCACGAGTGAAAGTTCTTCTTCCTCTCATCACCATCATCATAGAAATTCAAGGGGTGCATCTAAGAAACCTTTCTATAAATTATATGTCAAATTTTACCTTCCCATTTTTAACAGTGAAAGTAATGCATAAAAGCTTAATAACTAGATTAGGTAGATTGAAATCTACTACATGATTCAGCAGATCGAAGAGGACGAGACAAATATTTAGTTGGCCTCTCTTCGGCTGACTAGCACCACTCTTTTTTGGTGGGAGAGAAAATTGCAAAGCAGTAAGAGTGTGGGTAATCTTCTTTCCTCATGTCCTAGTTTCATTTCTGCATTAAAGGAACAATTCTATCCCTTGGGTTATAAACAAAAAGCCTTAATGGATTAGCAATACTTAAGGCAAGGCAAAGGTCAGGATCTTCAAAGCATTACAGAGGAATTTAGAAAAAAGGCACTTAATTTTGGCATTGCACTTGACTCACCTGAAGTAGTAACTAATTATATTGGATCACTACATAGTTACCTTAGTCATTCATTATTATTGTTTGAACCAACTACTATTGACTCAGCTAGTGTAAAGGCCATCCATCTTGAGAACAGGGACAAAAATGAAATAGATGATCATTTCAAGAAACCACATTTCAAACCTCCAAATGGAAAACCCAAAGTGAAAGGAAAAGGAAAGGAGAAGAGGACTGCATCAACCAAGAAAGACGAAGGAGAAAGACCTTATTGCACTCACTGCAAAAAGGAAGTTCATGACGATGATCATTGTTGGAAACTATACCCGGAAAAGAGACCAAAGAATTATGGAGGAAAAGGGAAGCAGAAGACAGTGGCAACTGTGCAGCAAGACCTTGGATCCGATTCCAGAGATGAAGCATTGATCACAGCAGCAGGAATAAAAGGTACTCTTACACCTCATGTTAATTCTGAATCACATGAAGGCACTTGTTCAATAGATGAGTCTCTTCCTAATGAATGAAAGAGAATTGAGTCATAAAACATACAAAAGTAGAAACTCTATTTGATACCGGATCCCAAGATAACTTAATTTCAAAGACCAAACCACATCCAAAACCTTACCCACTTGGATGGATACATGATAAAGTAAAACTGAATGTAACTAAGCAGTGTAAGGTTAAATTTGTGATCGCTTCTAAGTTATTGGATGAGGTAAAACTTGATGTGATACCATTGGATATCTCTAGCATGGTGTTAGGGAGTCCATATCTATATGATAGAAAGGCAATATTCTTTTGTCATGAAAACAAATACCAAATCACAAAACATGGGGTAGAATATATTATAAGGACTCATCAAACTAAAATCAATACCAACCTTGTAATTGCATGACAAATGAAGAGGTTGGTGAATTCCAGGAAGGGTTGCATGCTAATGGTTGTAAGGGGAAAAGATGCAGAATTATTCGACGCTTTCCAGGGTTATGATCATGTGCATAAAAAAGGAATTATGTGAATTAATTTCTAACTATGATGACATGTTTCAGGAACCGATGGGATTACCTCCGAAGAGGGAAATCCAACATGAGATCCATTTTCAGTGTGACACTCCTTTACCAAATATTGGCATGTACAGGATGTCGACCATTGAGATGGAGGAGATCAAAAAGCAGGTGCAGGAACTATTGAACCAAGGGGTAATTAGACCGAGTACTTCTCCATGCGGCTCACCAATTGTCTTAGTGTTGAAGAAAGATGGAACATGGAGGATGTGCATGGATTATCGAGCACTAATCAAAATCACGATGAAAAATAGTTACCCTCTTCCCCGCATTGATGACTTATTAGATCAGTTAAAGAATGTCATCTATTTCACCAAATTGGATTTGCGTAGTGGTTATCACCAGGTCCAAATTACAGAGCAGGATGTGTGGAAAACCACCTTCAAGACCAAACAGGGGTTGTTTGAATGGATGGTCGACTCGGTGTTTGTCATGTCAAGCCGATACAAGGCTCGACATGACAAACACCAAGTCGACCATCAATTTCAAGTGGGCGACAAAGTGTGGTTCCATATCAGCAAGGATAGGATGAAGGGAGAATGGAAGAAGTTGTGAACAATTTGGTATGGTCCATTCACCATCTTAGAGAATATTGGAAACAATGCCTTTCTTCTTCATTTGCCGATATATATGCAAATGTACTATGTAGTGAATGTGGAGAACTTAAAGCTGTATGAGCCACCATTGATTATGGACACCGAAGAGGTGGGCACAGTTCCTATAGTTGATGACTCTGCACCAAAGTATCTCGATGAGTTACCTGAGTACATCATCCTTGACAGAAGAACCAGGACTTCATGATGAGGAGATGTGGAATACCTTTGAGTTGGTTTCAAGGGTATGCACCCTAGCAAGGCAAAATGGCTAGAGAAAGAAAAAGTGAGGGAACAATTCCCTCACTTGCCAATTGACTGATAAAGCTTTTGTCGGTCCAAAATCTCCTCAATGGGGAGGATTGATCTAGATGGATCTCCAAACACTAGTGGCATGGAAAAATCTCAAAATTCAAAGTGGCAGAAAGACAATGAACTTGACATCAGATCAAAGTGCTCGTCACCCTGATTCCAACAGTGCAAACGGCACTCCAATCCGAGTCTGGATGAATGAGATAGAAGGAGTCAAAGTTGGGTTCACTTTTTCATGCCTGGGCAGGATTAAATGAAGGCACAATTTGGACTTTTTCCAGCGGACAGAATCCAGCCAACTTCGGCCATATTCTGGGCAAAATTGTTGCCTCGTTAAAATGACTCCTTCGGTCCAAAAACCGAATTTCCAAAAATGCACACTATGTTTTATTTTAACAAAAAATATATAAAAAACGTGGGTGGTGGGCCACCAATCCCACCATCCCAACTCTCCTCTGCACACAACAAAATTAATATATATATGGTGGAGGGGTGGGCCACGACCCTTGGCCCCTCCCACAGAACCATGGACTGTTGAAAACCATCATATAAAATGGAGCAAAGTTGGGTGGGTCGGCCCTTGGGGTGCGGACCCAACCCATTCAATACAAACCAACTGCCCATTAAAAATTACGGAGATGGAAGTGGATACGGTGGGCGGGCCCAGCCCAACCAAAATTTTAATTTTAAAAAATATTTGTTTGTAATGTATAAAAAAAGGAGGAGGCGGGGTTTGACCGCCCGACCTCCTCCATATAAACTGGAACCTTAACCAACTCTGCCAATGGACTTATTGAGAAATCCACCACCACAAGTTATATTTAAACGCAATTTATCAATGCGCCTAGGCAGAGGAGGAAGTGCACACAGTTCGAGGCAGAATTTTGCAATAGGGCCGAATTTTCACTTTTTCGGAATTTGACAAATTTGATATGGCTTTAGCACTTCTCGACGCCACAAAGGCAATGGTGTTGCCTGTTTCTCCATCAGAGTTTTGCATTTTTCGACCATTTTTCAGTATGGAGGTATAAAACTCCTTTTTTGTAACTGATGCTTGTACTCTTCTTCCTCATGCCACTTAATGAATGAAGGCCTCCCCATTGATCGAGCAGGGCCCGGAGACATACTCCAAGTTGGACAAACTCCATTATCAAGTCTTGTTGTCTTCTTTCATGCTTTATGTGTTTCTCCTCTTCTCTCATGTGCACATTAAGTTTTCTATGTTAAGCTACAATTTATGCATGTAATTCTTTAACACATGTATGAGCAAAAGATTTTGGATCAATAGCACACAGATTCACCTAGTCACCAGTGATGGAATTGACACAAGTCCAAAGAAATCATTGTACACCAACTATAATATTCCTTCTTCCCTTGTAGCACTAGAGGAGAATCATACTCAGTTATACTTGCCATATAAGAATTGCTCACAGAAATCAAAATCCGGAGAGAAATTAGACATTCCTGAAATCATACCTTTACTTGATAGTACTCAAAGGCCCTTCTCTTCAATATGTCCTAGTATTTGATGCATAATATAGTATTCTCTCCAAAAGCTATAAGATTTTTACCTTCTTCATCTCCCTTCTCAAGAATAATGGAACTATTGCACCTATCACTAGTAGCTCTTTCCAATAGTTTATATAGAGTTCCAATCTAAACTATTAGCAATACCTTTTCTCCTCGAACCATCCTACAAGTTTCTTTTGGGTATGTGTTATATTATTTACATGATTAGCAATGTTTGGACCCTAGTTCCTAATGGGGGGGCCTTGTCCCCCCATATACATTAGAGAAATTTTAAGGTATAAAATGGGCCTCCTAAGGAATATTAAAATAATACTGGAAATAACAAAATAAGGTTACATTACCTCATCAAATTTTGGAGGGAAAAAAGGGGAAAAACTACTTTTTCAACTCGTATTTTCAACTTATCACCCTATTATTTTACTCAAGTTTCGAGTGGGAGCACTCGTTGGATGCATAATTTAATTTTTCATTCAAGGAGTACCCATGTTGCATACTTCTGATGAACCCTAGTACATGGAAAATGTGAAATATATGAAAAAACGTGATTGCAATAACGTTTTTCATGTATTCCACATTTTCCATGTAGTAGGGTCCATCAAAAGTATGCAACATGGGTACTCCTTGGATGAAAATTTATTTTTTTCATCCAATGAGTGATCCCGCTCGAAATTCGAGTAAAACCATAGGGAGATCAGTTGAAAATAGGAGTTGAAAAAATATTTTTTTTAAATCTTTTTACCTTTTTACTCTAAAAGTGGTGAATCATCCTTGTGGATGACATCATCATATTTAATCCTATTGGTTATTATAAAGTTAATTTTTGTTGTACATTTTTGTTTTGAGAACCATTTTCTACCTCAAAATTTCACTGATTACTTTCGTCGCTTTCAATGGCAACACCTTACTTTTAAAATATTGCAATTTCATAGTAAACTGGACCGGTCATCATTAGGTCATAAATATGACAATAGAGCTTATGTTATGGTATTTTTCCTAGAAGGAAACCCTCCTTTAAGAGGCAATTGTATAGAATCTAGGTAATCACTGAGAGATATACAAAAACCAGTATGATTTTCCCATTTTCGAGTTTATAGGATAAAATCTTTATGCAATTTGTTTGTATGTTATTGATGTTAGGTTTTTTCCCTAGAAGGAAACCATATTTTAAAAGGGGATTATATAGAAACTAGGTAATCATTGAGAAATATAGAAAAAACAATATGGTCTTCCTGGTTTTGGGTTTCTAAGGTAAAATCTTTGTGCACATTGTGTGTGTGCATGTGCTATTGAATCTTTTTTTTGTTTTATATTGAGAATATTTTTGTAGGGATTATTTTTGCAGGGTTAAAACCTAAATTTGTTATCATATATTTTTGGTTTTGAGGGATGCCTTTATGGCTAATGGGTTTGGCTTAAGCATGTGGTAGATTATTGGGTATGTGTTATATTCTTTGCACGATGAAAAAAAAATTGGGCAGTTTTTGTGTTCGTTTTCGATGGTTTACGGCTAACATTTTTCAAGTGCATGGTGTTTTTCCCATGGTTTTGTAGATCCAGTCAACGGAAATATGGTTATATTATAATTTAGGGTAATTGGATTGTGGTTTTATGAATGCTTTGAAATGTATATAATGTATTGTGACATTGTAAAGGAACACAATAAAAAATCAATTTGGTTCTCCCAATTTTGGGTGCTAGAGAAAAATATTTGTGTATATTTTTTGTGATTTCCATTATATATTTCCTGTTAGAATATTTTTGCAAGTATTCTTTGTAGAGGTTTAAAACCCACATAGACCCTGTTACAATGGGAGATCTACAAAAGAGATTCTTGTGGTGAAAGGAAATGGAAAGTAGTTCAAAGATAGAGATTGATAAACTCAATGGGAAAAGTTTCAAATTGTGGAAGCTCAAAATGGATATTTGTTGGTGGATAGAGAGTAGTGGATTGTCGTGGATCCCATTACTAAACCAACAAGATGTCATGATAAGATTATACCAAGTTGGATCAAAAGGAAAAGAACACAATACGATTGTGTCTTTTAGATTCAATATTATTGAATGTTTCATGGAAAGCTATAACCAATGATTTGCGGAACAAGTTAGGGGCTTTGAATCAATTTAAGTCCTTGGTGAACAAGTTATTCATATGGAAGAAGATGTATAACTTGAAGATGAAGGATAGAGATTCAATTATAAAGCATCTAAATGCCTTAAATATTGCAGTAAGTCAACTATTATCTATTGGTATTAATATTTCAAATGAAGATAAGTGCATTGATTTATTATGTTCTCTTCCATACTCGTGGAATAGTATAAGTGTTTCTATAAATAGTAATGCAACTACTTTAAAGTTAGATGAAATAATATTATCCTTGTTATCAGAGGATATGGGGTCAAAAAACATGGAAATCTAGAACAAAGATTCCTTTTATGTAAGAGGACGCACCCAAAATAGAAATAAAAATAAGTCCTTGAGTGGGAGAACTAAATATAGAGGAAGATATAAGTCTCTAGGAAAGTTCATAAAGGTATGTTGGAGATGTGGGAAAAATACATTAAAGAAATATTGTATATCTAAAATTTATAAGAAAGGAAAGAGATATAAATATGCTCTTTTTGTAGAAGCAAAAACCTCCTTAGGTGAAGTAGGGTATGTGTACTTGGCATCTTCAAGTACACACATAGACCATGAGGTAGGGTTGCTCGACTCACGTGCATCTTTTCATATGACTCTTCATAGGGAGTGGTTTTACGAGAATGAAAGATTCGATGGTGGTGATGTTTTCTTAGGACTCAAGAGATGACTTGATAACCATAAGCATAGGACAAGGAAAATTCAAGTTGAAGCTCATGGGTGGAAGGATTACAACATCCCCTAGTGTTATGCACATCATAGGATTATCCATAAATTTGACTTATGTAAGCAAGATGAGTGTTGTAGGTGTAAGAATAATGTTTGTAAAGGATACTAGCATGATGGTTCGAGGGGAAATGGTATTGTTGAGGGGAGTTAAAATTGGATCTATCTATAAACCTTTGGGAAGTATTATTAGTGATGGATGCAATATTTCCAATGTTCTTAAGAGTGGAGAAAAAGAAGGGAAAACTCTTACAGTTTGTGGGGAAAAGACTATGTTGTAGCATCAAAGATTAAGACATATCAGAGAGAAGGGCCTTCGAGCATTATATGGTAATGTTATGGTAGAAAGTATGTCAAATGGATCACTAGATTTTGATTTATGTGAGCATTGTTTATATGGGAAGCATAATTGAGTGAGATGCTCCTCTACTGCTAAAAAAGCAAAAGGAGTCAACAATTAGTGCATGGTGATGTGTTTGGAGATGTGTTGGTTCCATCATCGGGTAAAAATGTGTATTATGTATCATTTATAGGTGACTTATTAAGGAATACATGGATATATTTCCTGAGAAATAAATCTAAATTCTTTGAAAGATTTAAAGAGTTTAAGGCTTTGGTAGAAAATCAGACAAAGAAGAAAATAAAGGTGTTGAGGAAAAATAATGGTGGATAATTCTGCAGGAAGGAATTCAAAGAGTTATATAAGAAATGTGGTATAACACAAATACAAAGACTACTCCATACACACCTTAGTATAATGGAGTTACAGAAAGGATGAACATGACATTGATGGAAAATGTAAGGAACATGCTTAGTGGTGCTAGGTTAGGACATGAATTCTGGATAGAGGCAGTGGATATTGCATGTTACATGGGAAATAGATCACATGCATCAATGTTGGATGACAAGGTTCCACACAAGGTATGGATTAGTAAGAAACCCTCTCTCACACACTTCAATGCATTTGGCTCTGATACATATATACATGTTCCAAAGGAAAACAAAACTAAGTTTGATAGTAAATATAAAAGGTGCACATTTTTTTGTTATAAAGATGGTTTGAAACGTTATAAGCTTTGGAACCTGGAAACTAACAAGGTTGTGTGTAGTTGAGATTTGGTATTTAGAGAAGTCTGAGATGTTGTCAAACATGAAGTCCTACCAAGAGAGAAATAACCAGAAAATATAGAGTTTGAAATGAAGGATGATGAATTAGACTCTATAGAAGAACAAGAATTGAAAGAAGAAGAACCACATACTTTGGTATTGAGGAGATAAATTTGGGAAAGAAGGTAGCCAAAAAGGTATACTCCGCCTTATTTGTATTCAAATTTTATTTTGTTTATTATTGATGATGATCCTAGAACTATTAGGGAGGCAATGGATTTAGAGAATGGAAACAATTGGTTGAAAGGCCATGGTTGAAGAAATGGTAGCCTTTGACAAGAATGAGGCTTGGGATCTAGTGGAGTTTCCAGTTCGAAGAAATCACATTGGCAAAAAATGCGTGTTTAAGAAGAAGTCGAATGTAGAAGGAAAAGTGGAGAAATACAAAGCTCGATTAGCAGCAAAAGATTATTCCCAGGTCTAAGGAATTGATTTTGGTGATATTTTTTCTGTTGTTTCCAAGTTAGTTTCCATTAGATTTATTTTATCTATTGTTGTTTCTTTTGTTTATGAAGTAGAATATATGGATGTGAAAACATCATTCCTACATGGGGATATGTAAGAAGAGATCTACATGAAGCAGCCCAAATACCTTGTAATGAAGGGAAATAAATGGATGGTATGTAGGATGAAAAAGTCCTTGTATTGGTTAAAACAATCACCAAGGATGTGGTATCAAAAATTTGATACATATATATTGGTACTAAGCTTCACAAGGAGCAAAATGGATCACTATGCATATTTTAAATTAGTTGGTGATCATGTTATTTATTCGATCTTGTATGTGGATGATATGTTTTTGATTCGAAACGATAAGGAAATTATCCAATATGTGAAAACTCAATTGTCCTGCGAAATTGACATGAAGGACCTTGGTGCTGAAAATTTCATTTTGGGCATGAATATTAAAAGAGATTTGGAAAAGAGGAATCTCTTGCTAAATCATAGGAGGCATGTGAAGACAATAATGCAAAGGTTTAATATGCTAGAAAGTAAATTGGTAAAGGTCATTATTCTTGTATGTGTAAATTTATTTGTATATTTGTGTCCTAAAACATAGGAAGAGGAAGAGAACATGTCCTACGTTCCATATGCCAGTGCAGTTGGAAGTTTGATGTATCCAATGGTTTATACCTGACCAAACATTGTAGATGCAGTGGGAGTATTGAGTAGGTATATGTAAAAAATGGGGAAGGAGAATTGGACAATAATAAAAAAGGTTTTTAGTTATATGCATGGCACATCTAATTATGCACTTGTACTACCAAGGAAGACTATGATTGGACAAAGTATTGGACATACATGACTTGTTGATGCAGATTGGGTTGGAGATCTAAATCATATAAGACCTACAAATCGATATGTGTTTAACCTATTTGGAGGATAAATGAATTGGATGAGAAAGAGACATCTATAGTGACACTCTCAAGTATAGAATCTACATATATTACAGCTACTCGTGCAAGCAAGGAAATACTTCGGTTAAAAAGATTGTGTTCAGGTATTGGGTTGGTACAACAAGCCATAAGGATAGATTGTGATAGTCAAAGTATAATTTTCCTAGCAAAGAACCATGGTTATCATTCTAAGACAAATCATATTGATGTTCAATATCACTTTGTGAGAGATATGGTCGAAAAGAAAAAGGTGCTACTAGTAAAGGTGGACACTTTGAAGTATGTTGCATATTCATTGACAAAATAAGTAAGCACTGAGAAGTTCTCTTGGTGTAGAGAATCAATGTGAAATATTGTCCTAGATTATTGATAATGTACTCTTATGATGCCGTGTATGCATAGAAAACAACAAGTGGGAGAATGTTGGGTGTGTTTTATATTCTTTGCATGAGAAGTTTTGTTTAGACCCTAGTCCTAATGGGGGGGGGGGGGGGGAATTTCCATCCCAATAACTATCGTTGTGGGGGGTCCAAGGGGAGAAATGACACTTTTATGGAGTCCCTGGTAGGGGATTTTGAGGGAAACACCCCCAAGCAAATTTTTTGGAAAATTTTCCTTGTAAAATATTGTGCTCATACTCATTATGGACCATTCATCATTATGTTGCAAATTTTATGGTAGAAGTTATGTTAGGGTTTTTTTCCCTAAAAGGCAATCCTCTTTTAAGAGGGAATTGTATAGTGGGTAGATAACCATTGAGAGATAGAGAAAAAAGTTGTTTGGTTCATTGGTTTTGGGTTTCCAGGGTAAAATCTCTATGCAAATTGAGTGTGTGTGCTATTGAATCTTTTCTATATTATATTGAGAATTTGTTTGCAAGAATTATTTGTGTAGGGTTAAAACCTATAGTTTCCTTCTTAAATGTTGTTTTTACACCTACATCACTCAGGTTGCTTGCAAAAATCAAATTTATAGCGAATCCCAAGATGTGAAAAACACTAAGGAATGTTCTAATCCTTCTATCCCTGAGCTTAAAATTAATTTTTCATCATCTTATGTCATTGTCACCATATTTTTCATACTTTCAAAAGCACTTATTGTGAGAAGTCATGAAAAGATGCACCTGAATCAACCAGCCATGAGGCCAAGTACACATCTTCTCCATTTTAAGGAGTTTTTACTTTTGTAGTAGGAGCATCATCAGATCCCTTCCCTTTCTCACCAATTTTGCATATATAATGTTTCTGATAAGTCCCTTATTTTCCACATATCCAACGTACCTTTACAAAATTTCATGGAGATTTAGATCTTGCTCTAGATTTATATTTCCCATTTAAATACTTATTTTTATTTCTATCATGGGAGCTTACACATAAGGCATCTACATTTTTTTACTTTCTGTGTTTTTTCGTCTCATATCCTCCAATAACAAAGATGATACTATTTCATCAAACTTTAAAGTAGTTGCAATACTACCTATGGCAACAACTAGAGTGTTCCATAAATCTAGTGGAGAACACAACCAAACGATACACTTATCTTCATCTAAAATCTTAATATTAAAGGATAATAGTTGAATTACCATATTATTGAAGATGTTTAGATTCTTTGTCACAAATTTTCCATCCTTCATCCTTAGTTTATGTAGTTTCTTCCACGGGAACAATTTGTTCAACAGGGACATAGAATGATATAAAGCCCCTAACTTGTTTCACAATCCCTTTGTTCTCTTAAAACATTTAATAATACTGAATCTAGGAGACCCAAAAATACTATGCTCTTTTCCATCCCATCCAACTTGATCCAATCTTTTGTTCACATTCCCATTAGTGTAGTACCTAGATCCAAAAAATGCCACTGATCTTTATCCATCAACATATCTTCCATTTCAGGATTCCATAGCTCAAAATTTTGCCCATTGAATTTCTCAATCTCTATTTGTGAACTGCTCACCATTTCCTTTCACCCCGAGAATAGATATCATGGATCTCCCACTATAACAAGGTTTTACATAGTCCCGAGCCAAAACCATTAAATATAAAGGCATCCCTTTGAAATCAAATTGCTATGATTCCAAATGTTAGTTTTAACCTTGTATATTGAATTGTTGCAAACAAATTCTTAAAAAAAAAAAAAAAATGCAATAGCGCACACACATTAACATGAAAATTTTACCCTGGAAACACAAATTGAGAAAACCAGAAAGAATTTTTAGTATATTATATATTTACAATGTCACAATACAATATTTATATCTTGTGGCATCCATAAACCCCCTATCCATTAACCCTAGATTACAATACAACCATAATTCGATTATTTAACTAGAATTACAAAACCATGAGTTGAACCACCACGCAGCGCAAGATCACTATAAGAAAAAATTGTCAAAAACCACCAAAAACGAATGTAAAAAAAGGCCAAATTTTGTTTCTAAGAGTTTCCTTTATGACATCCCTATTGTGCCCAATGCATATAAATTGCATGTCGAGCTAATCATATATAAAATATATAAAAAAAAAAAAATACAACACGTCTTTCCTCGTGTTTTGAAATGTGCCTCATAAATGCCAATACATGTGGGACAATAGCCACAGAGGCACCATCAAATGTTGGAAGCTTTTCATGCTAATAGCACTTCTCATACAACATGTCTTTCTTCACATTTTGAAATGTGATGTTGACAGGAGGAAAATTTCCTTCATGCAATGAGTGAGAATTGGCCTGATTAGGGTTCCAATTAGACCCCTACTCGTTTGGTTTGGCTATGTACTCTCTAGAACAAAGTCTCGATTTCCATTCTACTCTAAAACTAAAGAAATGTTGAATTTAAAACTAAATTAGGGAAAATATATGACGTATACTAATATTTACAATTAACTACAAAATGAAAACTTTGTGTATATGTGTGTGTGAAAATAGTTTAAGAAAACTGAAAATAGGAGGGGGGATGGGGAAATCATACAAAAATAACATTTGGATAAATATTATGGATGTTTGACCTTGACTGAAATGTGGGTCTAGTCGGCTGCATAAAATGATTTTTGAGCTTTGTTTTAAAGACCTTATGAAAAGTTGGATTTTATTTTTATATTTTTATATTTTATTTGCATGCAATTTATTGAATTTAAATAATGGAAAGTAAATCTATCTCGTAAGCGAGAGAAAACCATACAACTAAAGTTCGAATATCAAAGATTAATGTCGATGAATGAAAAACATATAACAAATCTAAGATAATAAGCAATTTTGACAATAAAATATATTAAATTATTTCAAAAGAAATAATCACAAGCACGTACTAATATTGTGTAGAAATTGATATGTAAATGAGTAAAGAAGACAAATACCAACAATGTCTATTAAATAATTAATAGATTACAAGATATTAAGCTCGTAACTCTAGAAACACATCAAATGTTGAAACGGTCTTCAAAAATGTGAATATCAAAATATTGATTACAAAATAAGAGTCTTAAGTTTCAAAAAATTTCAACCCCTACACCAATGTAAAGGGTTGTATAAATAAGAAAAGTAAACATGATAAGATTTTATTTTAGCTTGAATATTTTCTTCAATAAAGATAGTACTAAAAGTACAAATCTTATCCAATCATCTAAGATTTTCCTAGAATTGGGTAGGTTGTTTTAATCTTCTTCCTGGATTTCAGAGGCCAAAGTTGAGTCGATTGACATACTTTTAGGAGTATTTGTTCGGATGTATGTAGACCATTCCAAATATCTTTCAAAAATGCGTTGAAGATGAACTAATACAAAATTTCAAATATTAAATTGACACCTGGACAACAAATTCTCGATATATCTCCTTTTGCAGTTATATTTTGTTAAGAACTTAGATATCCATTTCATTTTGTGAAAACGGATTTGAAGAGAGTTATGAAAATTTGTGCATCCCATGTACTTAATTTCCATAATTTTATTTTCATCTGATGTTCTTTTATCTTCAACTTCTTGTTGATTAAGTCTCAAAGGGACTTCTTCCCTGAGAGATGTAGGATTGTTGGCATTATGTTACAGGTATGACACAAGTGTTGTCCTTGATGGCAACTCACTCAGATGACAGATCACAGTTCAGGCTCTCGAAATGAAGGAAAAAGAGATATACGCAGGTTCCCTTTGACCTAGCCGCATATAGACTCGGGTTCGACCACCAAAAGGCACGTATGTGTATACACGCACTTTCATGCAAGGAAAGGCGCGTACATTTGGTTTTGGTCCGTGGTATTTGGACCCTGGTATTGTGATACATGGTATTGGTCCAAGGTATCTTGTCCAACGTGTTGACCCCAGGTATTTGGTCCAAGATATTGGTTCTAAGTGGTTTTGGACCATGGTATTGAGTAAGGCCTAAGACTATAAAAGGAGGAGGAGATCATTAGGCCAAAATTCAAGTGTAAAAGTGATGAATATCTAATGAAGTGAGAGATCTAGTATGTTGGTTATGGGTCGGTGATGCTTTGCTTGATTTGAACCAAGGGTGCACCTATGCGGTTGATGAAGGTTGATGGACCAGGATCATGAAGATTAAAATGCATTATCAATATATGGTATGATCATGAATAGATCTGAATACTAACGCATGTCTTATCCTTTATATCTTATGTTTTGGGATATCTGAAGTTGGAAATTGCAGCGAAGGTATAAGTAATTATTTTCAGATCTGTACGCGGTTTCCCTTTGGTGAAACTGCGTATACACGGTGGTTCAACATGGCCAAGTAGCGTATACATTATTAGATTTGATATTTGAGGTTGTTGTTGGTTCTAGTGGTTGTTGCAGAATTCTGGGTTCTGCTCTGTGTTCTGGTAACTTTGTTTTTGATAACAGGGTTTCAATGATTCAGTTTTTGGGTGATTCAGATATTGATGATGCAAATATAGTTGATGGTTGTATTGCAGTGGTAATTGTTTTGTATTGATGGATCTAGTCTGAAAATTTATTAAACGTGGCCCCTGGAAGAAAAGAGAAGGTAGTAGGCTACTGTAGGTCGGCGCCTACGTACTAGTAAACATATTGGCTAGTACAAGAGCTAGGGGGTTGTAGCTCCCTTCCAGTAGTAGCTAGAGAACGAGAGAAGGTTGTAGCCTTCTACAAATGGGTGCCTACGTACTGGTATGAGTCTACGCCAGTGCAAAATTGTAAAAAGAAGTTTCTTATTAAAAGGAAGATAGAGACGATTGCAGCAGGTGGTTTTCACCCACATTGGGTTTCCGCCTTATATCATGGTGTTCATGTGTGCTTCTTATGTGTGATGATATGTTCTGTTTTACTGCACCTATTTATATCGATAATAATGTTCTGATGCACTCATTAAAGATCAACTAATTGAATCATAAGTTTGTTGGATATACGGTAGTTGCATTAAACACAGTTGTGTATATACGCGGGTTGCCTTAACTGAAGTATCGTATATGAATCTAAGTATGGAATTGTAAAAAGGTTATTGATTTGCTAATACTGATTCACCCCCC